>CAIGRP010107012.1:0-19245 GCA_903798385.1 Fraxinus cuspidata | reverse complement strand
TGAACAAAAATTAAAGACATACACAAAGAAAATGATAATGTTATGTATAAACGAATCAAGTATCACAAATTTAATATACTATTAAAAAACACAATCAATAAATAACTTAATAAATGTAGAATTCAATACTATAGTCAACGTTACAAAATCCATAAATAGCAAATTAAGAATCCAGAACAACCAAATTTACTACTGATTGTGTCCAAAAATGCATCATTTTAATTTAAATATTATCCTTTTAGAATGTTCTTCTGGTGTCATGCTCAAAAACCCAGACTTCTTTGCTTTAGTATTGAGCAAATCAAGGGCCTTGAAATGATCATCATCATCCAAATTTGGGATTGCCTTGATAATGTCCCAACAATTATGTTGTCTAGTGTCAATTGATTCAATAGCTCGGGTGATCTTGTCAACTGTACAAGCAAGTTTGTCTATAACATTTGATTGAGTACTTTTGAGATCAAATGAATTAGAATTTGGTTCTCTTCGTTTTCGATTTGATGGGGGAATCTCTGGACTTATAGGACATTGTTTATCAGTTGGTTTAAATGCTTCAGTATCATGATCATACATGAAGTCACCAATTAAATCGCCACTAACTCTTCTTTCTTCTGTATAGAATGTTCTTGCATCATTATCATCCCCTAGTACAATTGAGTGTGTCCCAACATATGTTCCACTTCCAACTGCAATTCTCAAATCCTCATAGTCCGCAAAAGTGTCCGTGCGGTAACTTTTATCTTCTGGATGAAACTATTAAAGAAAAAAATAATTTTAAGTGCTAACGTATGAAACATATACGTAACTAACCAATATCTTAAATTATAAATATTTTTTTTAATCAAGTAATAAGAGAAACTCACTATAAAGTAATCGTCCCATACTTCATCACTAGCTGTGAATTTCTTCGTCACATGATCCCATCCAAACCCAGAGTTATTACACATAAGCTTAGAATACTTGTTGTATTGTTTTTTAAATCATTTCACACGACTTTTATATTGTACATAATTCTTTTCAATCCCAAGCTTTTGGTTAAGAAGGGGGAGTACATGTTTTTCTACAGTTATCTTGCTCAACGCGCCATTACTATCATGCCAGCCATGAGTGGAAGCATCAACCATGAGTTTTAAAAACTCATTGCTCTCTTCCCACGTCCATTTCTCATATTTTTCGATACATTTTCCTTGAACCTTGTCATTTCTTTATGTTGAATCTTCCATTAATACTACTATCATATTGTACATGCAATGTATAAAAATGATAACAAAATATGAATGACAAAGATGGATTAAAATGTAAACACAATATATAGATTACATGCTAACTATACAGTATATAAATTGTTAGGTCCAAAATCAATGTGATAAAATTATATTACTAATTGACACAAAGAAGCTTTCAATGTAAACTACCTTTTTGTGTGTCTATTTTCTAATTACAGTTTTTTTTTTTTTAAGATTTTGGTATTATAGAATTTGAGTTTCTAATCCACAGTAGACCCAACTACTCAACGATTATTGTAGCAACAATAATGGACCATCCTCTCCACGTAATTTCTTTTCTCTTCATAATTCATAAACTGACCAGAATAAAAACCAAATTGAATAAACAAATGTCCCAATTTGGGCACAAAATCCAACAAAATCACAACTTTTTTCAACCAGAGTAATACACAGGTTTCAATTATGTTGGAAGATTCAGCCGCTTTCAATTATTTTTACGCTTGGCAGAAATATGGATTGACAGAAATATGCAGAATTATGAAAACAAAAATCATAGACCGTGTCAATAAAGAAAAACTGGAGGCAAAGATTTTAACCAAATTTTACCCAATTGAAAGAGAAGGAGAAAACCGTAAATTTAAAAGAGAAGAGAATGGTTGGCTCTTGACAAATCTCACGATAGAATGAGAGATTTGTTTTGAGATTTTCTATTTATATTTTCTACCAAAAAGTCTCCAAAAGTCTAGTAAATTATAAAGTCTCTAAGAGTCATAAACATTAGAATATCTCAAGACTTATAGATACTTTTAAAAAGTTTCAATTGAATACCCCGTGACTTTTAAAGTCTCTAAAAGTCTTGATTGAATACACATAAACTTTTAGAGAATCTTTAAAAGTCTCAATTGAATACATCTAAACCTTTTAATTCTCCAAAAGTCTTTATAAGTCTCAATTGAATATACCCCCTTAGAGTCGCGTTTGGGGCTGATGAAAGTGATAGTGATAATTTGAAAACGAAGTTGTCAATTGATTCTCAATTCCTTAGAACATGTTTGGTTAAGCCCAAAATACATAAAGATACTTTAAGCGCAGCCGGACACTTAAAAAAAATATATCCAGTTTAGGACAGGGCCTGATCGGTCCATTACTAGACGGGCCTCAAAAAATAGCCCATATATTCGGCGGGATTGGATGCGAGAGAGGGAGAGGGAGAGAGATGAGGGGAGTGGGAGGGCCCTTATTGTGTATAGGCGATCTGCTGAACGATGTCGGAGAAGGGGATTCCGGTGTACCGCACGACCACCCTACTCCGCCGCCTGCTTCGGCTGACACTTCTAATCAGCAGCCTTCTGATCTTCCCAAGCTCTTCCAGGTATTCTCCCAGGGATTATTCTTTTTTTTTTTTTTTTTAGAATTGAAATAATTCATTTTTTGTGGTATAGAATTAAGCAATTGTATAGTTTTTGGATTTTTAAAAATACTAGCCCAGTAGTATTTGCATTAATTCTCAATCTTGTTATCTTTTTATGAGCTAATCCTTTGGTGAAAATATGGGAATTAATTATCTTACTTTTCTATCAATTAAATTAAAAAAAAAAGAGATGTTATTTTGCATATTCCGGGGTTAGTGTACTATCTTGGAGGGAAACTAATATGCAATAAAACAAATAAGCAAACTTGAATTAAATGTGGTGTGAAAGAGATATTCTTATTCATGAGAGTGCAGTCTGTTGGATTAGAAAGGTCAAGATTTTATTTGTCTGAACTTCAAAATAGAAAACTCAAAAGTAATCTAAAGTGGTATCAACCAAATACAGAATCACAATGTCCATGTTGTTGCAAAGAGAGAGAGACTGAAATCCAATTTAAGAAATTAATGCCTCCAGTCTCTTCAGTTTCTACATTGATATTCTATACTGCACTACACTCCACTACACTTCATCTCATCAACATATTAGGACCCACATTCTTCCTTCAGACATGGCCTCCGCAATCTCACACTTTGAAACTTTGGTGTTCCATGTTATAATGGATTTTTATGCTCCATGTTGTCTGAAGTTGAATATTTCAATGCCTAGCCTTGCAAACATTACCAGAACGGGGGAGGAAGATGGTGATAAGAAAGGGAAAAAGCTGATTGGAATTTAGTACTGTGATAAACTAAATGGTAAAGAGAAAGGAAATGACATGTTTTATTTTAAGTAGCAATATCTTTCGCAGTAGTTTCGTAATTTTCACATACTATGGATTCCGTTTAATTCCATTTGGTTCAAAACCAAAAGTTTTGTACCAAAAATAAACCTTTTTATTAGGATAAACTGAAAGGGATTGTGAATAGGAAAATCTGAATGAAAATTAGAATCTATGTTTGGTACCAAATTTAGTTCTTGCACATACAAGCGACAAGTGCTCCTCATATTCGTGACCAAATTTAATTATGAAGGATGGAAACACTACGTTTTTCCTTAAAAGACCTAACAGTGTTGTAATTGACGGGGAATGAGAAATGATGTACGCTTCCGTAGTTTAGGTAGTCTTCTGATAATTATGTGTTCCCTTTTGTCTTCTGCAAAAATAGGTAGTCTTGTGAAGATTCAGCAAATAATATTGTCCTCTGCTGCTTATCTCTCTTTTTCTTTTAAGATAAATGTTTCATTTCACTGTCCGTAGGAATTGTTACATTAATAGTCGTTACGTGACCAATCACGTGAAGAAACTAACTGCTCTACGATAGAGACAGTTGCGTCCTTGGTTCTGTAACCTGAACTTGTTACCCAAGAGTCGAAGCAGCCGAAATTGGTTCTGTAACTGCCTAAATAGGTAGGATTGGCCTTCCTGTTTGCCATGGAAATGGATGGATTAAGAAATCATTAAATGAGTACTGAAAAAGTAAAATGTTATTAGATGATGTATAGGTATATAAATAGCCCCTTCTTCAGGGAAATAGTAGTTTTTGAAATCACAGGTAGTGGGCAAAAAGGTTTTTGCCATTTCAGGCAAGGAAGGATTTCATGATCACCCTTGCGATTAAATCATTGTTTTCAATAATAATCCTAGGAAGAATTTGTTCTTTCTCCTGCCCTAGCACGCAGATAAAAAATTTTCCTGATAAAGCACACATTCCTCAGTAACTAAGAGGTTTATTACTTTTCTAGGAAAACTTTGACCAATTGAAAGCAGCATTTGACGGTGAAGATCACTCATGGACAGCACTTACGCTTAAGGTACTATTATTTTCTCTCTGTTAATTGTTCTGGCACAACATATTCATAATGGTACTTTCTTCTTTTCCTCCATTTATCTTAGTGTTTGTTTGGGAGAGATTATTTGAAGTGAAAAATGTTTTTTTTTTGGAAAAATGTGTTGTTAAAAATTAGGGATAAGTTATGGGTTTATGTACAAAATCATTTCATTTAGAGAATGTGTGATTGAAAATGAGAAAAATGATTTTCAAATAAGTCGTGCTAAACAAACGCTAAATGTTTTGATGAGTATTAGCACTACATTATGTTCAGAAAGTTTGAAGCCAGAATGTTATCATGTACCTCCACAATTTTGACTTTCATCTTCCTGTTGTTATCTTTGTTTTTCTTTCTTCATCTTGTTTTTTCCCACATTTATAGGATCATTAATTATCTAATTAGTCGCACAATCTTTACTTATTTTTTGAACGTGGATTATCATCCTCGCTAGAGGTGTAAACTGCTGCCTCAATCACTGTCCTTACAGACCTAGCATGCTCCCGCTGCCCACTGCCAAGGCCAAAAGTTTTAGGCTTTGGTGTTTTTTTATTTTTTCGTTTTTACTTTGCTGTCAAAAAGTATAATGTAGGCTGTGTCGATCTGCCATGGCCCACTTTAAATGTGTAATACTCACGGATCCTTTTAGGCTGAAGTAATCCTGCGTGCCATTGTTTATAAAACAAAATGGACATAATTTATGTTCGATTTACTCAGAACTTAGACCATAAGAGTAGTGACTGAACTTCCCTTCTCTCACAGCGAAGCTAAATTCACTAACAGTTCGAATGTTTCTTTACTCGATTGTAGCTGTGCTCTGCTATGGAAACTGCAAACAAATTGATTGAATCTTCCAATTCTCGTGTTAACATTTTGTCAGAGAACGTCAAGGATCTTGAGAAAATCGTAACCAGGAGAGATTCTGCCGTAGCTGCAGTGGACGACATTCAAGGTTTTCTTAAAGTTAAGGATCTTTCCAACGTAAATTCTGGGAAATGATGCCCAGCATATGATATCACGAGAATAGAGTATCTTTGTATAATTACTTATTTTGATATCCAGATGCAAAGTCGTTCGTGTTGAAATGACGAATCATCGTTTCATAATCTATGACGGTACACCTTTGCATACTATATGTAAGGACCCTTTGTTTTCATTGTTATCGTTTACTATTATTGAGTTCATCTGCTGCTATTTTGGAATTTAGGACTTCTGAACTGTCACTAAACTTTAATTTGTCTCAATTTGGTCACAATACTTAAATTTCGTTTTATTTGGATCATTGAACTTCAATTGTCCAAAATTCTTAGGTATATGATGTTTATAGAAAATGTTGGTAGATAATCAATGTCAACATTTCTCTAATTCATGTTCACGGAAAAGAAACCCCTACTGATACTCGATGTCAACATTTTCAACTCGAGTACTCGAATTAATGTGAAAGTGTCAATCGACAATAACATAATAATAAATGATAAAAAAGATGGTTGCAGTGGTCCTAACGTCAGTTTAATATTAATTAATCATTCCATTAACCTTAATTTAAAGGGTTGGCAACACACGACAGTAGGTAAAGGCCAAGAGTTCTTATTAAGTATTCACTAAAACAGTACTTTTTTTTACTAATCTCTTTTTATAAACTAAAAACCCTTTAACGTGTCATCAATCTTAATGGGGACAATGGGAAAAACAAGACCACTTAGAGCTCCCATTGTCGTGTTAGGATTATAAAATGCGACTTTTGTTTTACTTTGGTTTGTTGGTTGTTTGATGAGCAGTACCCAATAATGTGTCATTTAATTGTAACAACTACTAACTCTAATTTAAACATATTATTTGCAGGTTAGCCAGCCAAATCACATGTACAAATCCTAGATTCAATCTTGGAAGTAAACACAAGATTTTACTTTAGTTAATGTGGGATTGCAACAGTACAGTACTAAATAAATCGACTTCGTGAGAACAAACTTTACTGCAAGAATATTGTATAGTTTAGTTTTATTTTTATTAAAATATAGTGTTCACACTTTGTAAAATAACAATTAAAAGAGTAATAATGGATTTTTTTTACATTGGTAATCGCTGTAGTTGTCAACGATCAGCAATTAAAGTATCATCTCTAGTTGATGACGACAATATTACCATTAGTAATCGATGGCGGATGTACATCAGTAATAACTGATAGTATCATAGTCGCTAATTTGTCACTGACTAATATTGATTTCTAGAATAATCATCGAAAATAATACCATTGGCAATCACTAAGGAAATTTCATTGCTTCACTAATTTTTTGTGTTACTATTCTCGAAAAGATCGTTGAGTGATTTTTGCTTAAAACTACCAAATTGCTGGAGTCGAGTTTGAGGTTGGACAAGGCTAAAGCAATAATCTCGACAAAGACTATAAATTTTTTACCTCATTAGTATAGTTAATCTTTAATGTTTTTAAATACATTGCAAAAATAAACACTGTGACTTCTGCATAAAAACTTCTGAAAACATAGAATTAAACGGTTGGAAGATTGGTGCTTGAACAATGTGTATAGAATTACAAAATGAGTTATTTTATTGAAGAGATTTTCAACGTAATAATGGACGACACACATCATCTTACCTCCCACTCCGAATGTTCCAAGAATACATCGAATCAACCAAATATTGAATACTATGATCTGACAAAATTATTCATAAGGTAATTGTATGACACACAATTTTCTAAAACCTTAATAAGACCCTCTATTTTCATTGTCACTAAAATAATCTCTTAATTTTTATTGGAAATAAACTGAAAGTAATGAAGATTGTATGAAAAGTTATCTCTCGAGTACAGATTTAAGTTCGACTTTAATGAAGAAAGAAAGTGGAGCGCCTAACAATGCGCAAACTCAACATAAAATCAACAAATTTTATTTGAATTGATGTTGTGCTCGCCCACCATAACGGTAAGAAAGCTAGCCCATGTGTTATTTATGTGACAGAAAAGCGCTAACCACCATATCATTCACAATTGCCGATACGGGATTAGTCAAATCTCATCTCGATCAAACTAACAATTAGGACATCTTATTCAAGAACATATAGGTACGATAAATTTTTTTTTTTAACAACTGTAACCAATATTCCAAATTAAATACTTGATTAGAAAATTGTATAATTATTTAATGTGCAGAAATGAGTTGATGTCACAAAATTCTTTTTTTAAATCATTCAAGTGGAAATTTTAAAATTTAACAAAAACCTAACTGCATCCCTATCAGCAGGCGTGCAAGCTATTTGTTGCATTTTCAGACAACATGCCGTCCGTTGATTTAAATATTGAACAAACTCAAGTTGATTTTATGCCATTTCAACTGCTATGATCATAGCACCACATTTCAACTAATTAAATTTTAAGTTCGAGTTATTTAATAAGATAGAAAGAAAGAAAGGAAAGTATGTTGAGTTATAAGTTTATCGACCATTTTCTTCATGGCCGATCATTTAACCATGATATTGGAAAATAATCTTCATTGCCTCACAAACTAATCTAGGGCCGTTTCACCAGAATGCTTAAAATATCTCCATTAACTACAACGGCCTAGTGCCAAGTTATGTTTCAATAAATTTTTCGGTTTGTATCGAAAAAACTTGTTAAAAGATATATTTTACTTATGGTGAACTCTAAACCCTAAACGTCTTTGTACCAACTAATCCCAGAAACTATTATTATTATTATTATTATTTAATTGAATTTTAGTTAATGTTTAAGAAAATATTTTCAGCTCTTTTTCTAAAATTATTAAAGAATTGGCCTTAAGAGGAAATATTATATAATGCCCTGGTTAAATTTCATCAGATATTTGACTAATTATTGGCAACATCAATCCAAAAATTACAGTGTTGGCATCTAATTCTATATATGTTCATGTGGTACCATAAAAGCGTATTACTTTGCAAGTCAACGTAGGCTAAACTTGAGAAACGGTTATCGAATCTTTGATTTCATCAAATTGTGAGGATTAGAATGTCAATAATTTTGAGATTGGAAATTACGTAATTGAAACTCCAAAGGATTCGTTCAAACCCAAGACTAAACCTAGAATGGGACAGTATGGCCACTTTTTGATGATAGAAACATCTTTGAATGTCTTAAAATTCAGTGAACGTACCAAGGAATCTTATCAAATTAATCAACCAATCAATTCAATTTTCACTAAATTAAAATCAGCTTTCTTTCAAAGGATATGCCACTTTGACAACAAAATATTGACAGACGCTTTGATATAATAAGTGTTGGTAATATATATATGATTGGATGTTAAAAGTTGACTATGTTTAAAACAATTCAATGATTAGATGTCACGTAACATTATGTTATTGTATCATGATTCCTCTTTCAATTGTTTGACACCTTGAAATTTTTTTTTTTGAATTTAATTAAATTAAATCCAGTAATTTGATCTTTTGTAAGCGTCAACCAATAATCTTGATTTGATTTCGTGTATAAATGTCCGACATAAGCCTTTTTCATTCAACGTAATGGAAGATTTAGCTAGTGTTTGGCCCTCATTAATTTTTAAATTTTTTTTTCTTTCTTAATTTTAACCACACATTCTCCAAATAAAATAATATTACTAAAAAATCTAAAACTTTTCATTATTTTTCAACCACACATTCTCCCATCAATAACTATTCCAAAATTTATAATTTCTCCAAAATGGAGGCCAAACACTTGCTTAATAACTCAAATGAGATCCATTCAACGTTAAAGATATCTCAAAGTAATAATTTACAGTAATTTAGAAAACCATACTCAAAATTAAATTATAGTATTTTACTAAACGTTAAAGATATTTCAAAGTAATAAGATCAGGGGACTTTATGATCGGAGAAAGAGTAGTTTACAATAATTTCCAAAACCCTGAAACCCTACTCAAAATTACATTACAGTATTTTACTAATTTAATTTTTTAAAGAAACTAACCATACAAAAAATGAAAGTCCAAGAATAGCTAACCAAGAGGGGGGTGAAATGGTTTCTAAAACTTTTTCGAAAAATTAACTTAAAATCAATCGTGTAATAAAAAGATAAATTAATTCAAATAGCGAATACAAATATGAAGACAATAAGTAAATAGGGATAGAGAGTGCGAACAATATACTTATGTGGTTCGATTCAACTTGATGATCTACGTCCTCCATTACCAGGTTTTTCGGCACGAGTAAGACCAATTTCACTATATTGATTGACTTGTGGTGCAAATCAACCATTTACAAAGTTTTCGGCGACTTATAAGTAAGGAGCACTGATCCTTTTACAACTTTGAGTTTTTGGGGATCTCAACACGACCCACAAGGTTAAAGATAATTGAAATTTCTCTCTTAATAAATGATATGCTCACAATTAAGTACTAAGAAAGAAATAGGCTAACACTTTAATAGATGACAATGAGTGAAGCTCAAGTGTTGGGTTTTTAGAAAAACTTTTACTTGTTGAATGATTTTCAAGAATTGATTTAATCAAAAGTTTTTCAAAGTAAATGAGAAATCAATGCTATTTTGCTCAAAGGAATCTCACTTTAATGCTCTCGTGTTGTGTTTAATGAATGGCAAATGGGTTGGTAATTATAGAAGCAAAAAAGCCAACTTTTCTGCGAAATTGGACAACCCATCCGGACGTCCGGTTCAGTATCCGAACTACCCCAAAAAATAGCTGTTTGAAACGGTCAGAACGGTCGAAAATTCGAATGTTGCTGGCGAATCGGACGTCCGATTCGCCATCCGGACATCCTGATGACCAATGTTTTCTGGGCCAAAAATTTTGTATTGTTTGCAGCCAATAAATATTTTATATGACATTTTTACTAGATATTTCAAGGTAAGTGAGGTTTAATAGTTTTCAAGATTAGGTTGGAAATCTTACTTTGAAATAATTTTATAAACGTTTTAATGAAGTGAATTTTTATCGTGCATAAGAAATTCATCACTTGAGCTTTCAATATATCATTGCCAAGAATTAAAGTGTTTTACCCTTACAAACGAGCTAAAAATATTTAGTTCCAATGTATTTGATTAATTTGGCGCGAGTGCTCGATTTGTTGCTTGATTTTGAAATGATGCAAAGTTTGTTTTCATGAGTGGTTGATCGATTTTCATCTTGAGATTTCTTGATCAACAACTTTTCGTCCAATAATTTTGTCTCCAATTTGATTAAGTCGGCAGCGTGTAACATTTTGAATATTCGAATTAGAGATAAACATAGTTTGTTTGTTATAATTAAAACATAAGATTTGACCACAGGTCAATAATTTCCCCATTTTTTATTATGATAAACAATAAATGATTTGCAATAAGAAGAATATCTCATATGATTTATACACTTGCAGTGTTTTTCCCCTTATGTTTTATAGATCAAGAATTCTCCCTTTCTTATTC
This sequence comes from Fraxinus cuspidata, assembly GCA_903798385.1. Lineage (NCBI taxonomy): Eukaryota > Viridiplantae > Streptophyta > Magnoliopsida > Lamiales > Oleaceae > Fraxinus > Fraxinus cuspidata. The sequence goes on along the minus strand of CAIGRP010107012.1, from coordinate 8,366 downwards.
ACATTAAGATTGCATATCATCGTCATATGTTTTCTCCTTTTTGTCAAAAGCAAAAAAAATATGAAGTAGAAAAACATACAGGAGAAGTTAAATCAAAACATAAGGGAAAGAAAGCTTAAAAAGAAATAGTAACATGGCAAAGAGAATTCACAATGAAATATTCAACATGTAGCAAATAGAAAATGTTAACATGAAGCTAAATGGGAGAAAAATATCCATAGTAAAGCAAATAACGATAACATTCACGATAATGAGATATCAAACTAAGACTAGGACTCCGGAGGAGGAGGTGGAGGAAACTGGGCATAGAAGTGAGCGTAGAAGGCATTATGCTGATCCTGCATCGTCGTCTGTTGAGCTAGAATGGCTTCCTGTTGAGCTAACACCCGATGGAGCATTCTGCCGAGACCGTCAACCACAGATGTAAGAGAGTAAATGCGGCCATTCAAAACGTTGTACTGATCCTCGATGAATGTGAAGCTGCTGCCTGAGGAATAAGGGATGATGGATCCCGGATTGTTGGGAGGAGGAACATGAGCTCCTTGTACGTTATCATCGTCACCCTCGAATGTTAGAGTCGATGGACCCGAGGTGGGGTCGAAACCCCTGGTATGTGCCACCCACTGATCATGTTCTTTGGTGATTTTCATGTGTTTAAGTGTTTTGATGTTGATAGTGTCTGTGGGTTTAAGTTGGACAAATGTTTCACTACCTAATGAGACGTGAAAATGTTTGAAAATTTTTGTGAGAAGCATGTCATATGGTAAAGCTTTAAAATTTCGTGATGAATGAACAAACTTCATGAGTCTTAACGACAAGAAAGGAATCAAGAAGGAAGAGATCAAATGAACTCACTTCATCCCGATAACCTTTTCAAGGTACGATAACATTTGCAACAATATTGTGTAAAACATTGCATGGAAGAAATAGTTGATGTGCACTTACTTTGGTGATATTTTCAAAAAAAATTCCGGTGACGCGACGACAAGCCTCGGTAGGGTCATAGCCGTCGAGCATGGGGCGTGCCTTGTGTAGAAATATTTGTGTTTCAGACACTTCAAATTCCAAGATGTCACGAATGAGTGCTTTGTTTATAACAACACGTTTATTTTAAATCAAACATGAAATTTCATTTGAACGTGAAATCGACGTGCTATTGTAAAATTCTTGCATAAGTTGTAGGTATGCATGCTCTTCTAATGTTGCAATAGAAATCCATCCCATATTTTCAAAGAGTTCCTCAATATGAAATGCAAGTGCTTCAATGATAAAGTCGGTAAAATCAACGTTCTTACCAATTAAATGGGCGATTTTGCAAATGGGTTGACCGACACCTCGGATTCCATATCGAATTCCTCATCGGATGACTATTAAGGAGATTGTCGTACCGTGCTCTTGAGTCGTTTTCCCGTACCTCTAGATCTCGACATTTTTTTTAAAAAAAAGAAGATTCGGAGAAAAAGAATTTCAAATTTTAGGTTTTTCGGATTTTTTGGGAAAAATGAATATTGAAGATGAAGAGTGAGAAATTTTTTAAAAGTAGGGATGTAAAAGTGATGGGTTTTGTGAAATTAAAGGAAATTCAATGTTTTGAGATGAAAAATTATCGAATTTTACCAAGTTATCTTTTGTATTTAAAATAAAGTATTTGCAATCGAAAACTTTAAAGTAACTAATATTGGGAATTCTATTTTTCCAAAACTCGTAGGGAGTTTTAGTTTTCTTACGACTAACGAAAACTCTATTTACAATATCACAAGCGGTATTAACAACTTGGGCTCAAAAGTATTTTTTGAGAATTCTATTTTTCCAAAACTCGTAAGGAGTTTTAGTTTTGTAACAACTAACTAAAACTCTATTTACAATGTAACAAGCGGTATTTATGGCTTCGACCCAAAAGTATTTTGGTAAACTATTCTTGTTAAGCGTGGTTCTAGTCATTTATTGTAATGTACAATTCTTCATTTCTACTACACTATTTTGTTGAGGAGTTCTAGGAGCCAAGAAATTATGTTCATATCCATTTTCGTTGCAAAAATTATTGAAGGCAACATTGTCGAATTCTCCACCATGGTCACTTCTAATTGTTGTAATAGTATAATATTTTTCGTTTTGAACTTTCTTATAAAAATGCTTAAAAGTTTTTAGAGCTTCTTCTTTTAAATTCAAATATATAACCCAAGTAAATCTAGAAAAATCGTCAACAATTACAAAAGCATAATGTTTACCATGTGGGGAAATATATCCATGTGGGGAAGTTGCAATGATTTTGTAGTTGAAGAATATACCTTAGGTTTAAAAGAGCTTTTTACTTGTTTGCCAAATTGACAAGCATCACAAATTTTATCTTTTTCGAACTTCAAGTTTGGCAATCCTTTGACATAACAAATTTTGAAATTTTTCTATAGAAGGTTCATGCTAACATGACTTAGTCTTTTATGCCATAACCAAGTTTCTTCTTTCAAACTCAAAAGACATTTTTCATTGCCTCCATCCTTCATTTTGAAATTTGATAGTAAAGTTTTATCTTCGGCCATGTGTTTTGAGCATCCGCTATCCAAGAACAATTTGCTCGTCACCTTCTTTGGTACCTACAATAGCAATTCAACTTTTGATTTTTGGTACCCACACAAGTTTGGGTCCTTGGTAGTTAGTTTTTGTAGGTACTCAAGTCCACTTGTTTTCAAAGTGCAATTTCTTTTTTGTTAGACAATTGTGGGCCATATGTCCATCCTTGTTGCAAAAGTTATAAGTGGTTTTTGAGGAATTTGTATTTGAAGTTTTGGCAAATAATTTTTTGAGAGATTTTTGTTTTAAAAAATGTTTATATCAAATGCCTCATTTATCAAAAATACATTTTTGATTACCAAGCATTAAATCAAAATTCTTCTTTTCTTGAGTAAATTTAAAACAATTTTTGTTAAGTCTTATACTTTTTCTTTTAAAGAGTAATTTTTTTGTACAATGAATCATAGTTAATATTTTCCTTTTTTGTTTTCCAAAATTTTCTTCATTTCATTTTTGAATAATTTATGTTTCTTTCTAAAAATAGAAGGACTAAGTGCGAGTTTTTCAAATTCTTCTAAAATTTCATCATAAGAGGAAAATAGATCTTCATATGATAATTTTTCAATGGAGTTTACCTCATCATCGATTGCCATGAAATGCATGTTGGGGATTTCTTCTTCACTCTCATCTTCATCGCGATCATCATCCTCGCTTTCATCTCATGTCGCTTGGAGTGCATTCTTCTTTAAGATCTTCTTTTTGTTTGGGCACTCGGTTCTCTTGTAACTAGATTTGTCGCAATCATAGCAAATGATTTTCTTACATTTTCGCTCTTTTTCTCCTTCTTTTAAAAATTTCGATTGTTTCGAAAACCTCACTATTTTTTGACAAGAAGGACCAAGTCATCGAGCTCTTCATCGCTCATGTTATTTGTTGTTCCTTCATCAAGTGCCGCTTTTAGAGCAATTTGGCGTTTAGGAGCTTCCTTTGATTTTTCTTTGTTTTTCCTTGTCTTCTTCTCGATTTCAGCCTTGTTAAGTTCATAGGTCATCAAGGTTCCATAGAGTTCTTTCAAGGGACACGTGTTCACATCCTTGGTATTCACTATCAACATTCTTAAAGGGCTCCATTCTTCCGAAATCGACCTAAGCATTTTGCTTACAAGTACACCATTAGTAAATTTATGACCAAATTCTTTTAGACCATTTAAAATGTTGGTAAAACGAGTTATCATATCAACAATAGATTCATCTTGTTTCATAAAGAAATTTTCAAATTTTTTGACTAACATATTAATTTTTGTTTCCTTAACTTTACTAGTGCCAACATGAGTAACTTTAAATGCATGCCAAATATCATATGCAAATTAACAAGTATAAATGCAGTTAAATTCATTTTTATCTAATGCACAATATAATAAGTTCTTGGCTTTACATTTAGGAATAATTTTCTTTTGTCTTCTTCATCGTACTCTTCTCTGGGTTTGGGGATAGCTTGATTGGGTTGACCGTCTATCTTAATGGTCTTGATAGTCTTACAAGGACCATATTCAACAACTTCCCAAATGTTGTAACCAATAGATTGAATGTAAATCATCATCCTAAGTGTGTGTCATCAAAGAATTATAGTGTGTGTCATCAAAGAAGGGAGGTCGGTTTGTGAAATGCCCCTCATGATTTTGAAACACTAGGTTAGTCATTACTCAAGATTGTGAAATCTTTGAAAATGAGTACATTGCTCTGATACCAATTGAGAGCCCAAGAATAGCTAACCAAGTGGAAGGTTATTTGGTTTCTAAAACTTTTTTGAAAAATTAACTTAAAATCAAGCGTGTAATATCAAGATAAATTAATTCAAATAATGAATACAAATATGAATGCAATAAGTAAAGAGGGATATAGAGTGCAAATGATATAATTATGGAGGTTTGATCCAACGCGATGTTCTACGTCCTCTGTTACCAAGTTTTTCGGCACGAGTAAGGTCAATTTCACTATATTAATTAACTTGTAGTGCAATTCAACCCTTTACAAAGCTTCCAATAATTTACAAGCAAGGAGCACCAATCATTTTACAACGTTGAGCTTTCCGGGACCTCAACACGACCAACATGGTTAAAGATAATTGAATTTATAAATGAAATTTCTCTCTTACTAAATGATATGATCACAATTAAGTATTAAAAGAGAAATAGACTAACACTTTAATAGATGACAATGAATGAAGCTCAAGTGTTAGATTTTTAAAAAAACTTTGATATGTTAAATGATTTTCAAGAATTGATTTAATCAAAAGTTTTTCAAAGTAAAGTGATTTGATAATAATAAATAGGATGAAAAATCAATATTATTTTGCTCAAAGGAATCTCACTTTAATGCTCTATTGTTGTGTTTAATGAATGACAAATGAGTTGGTATTTATAAAAGCAAAAAATCCAACTTTTTTATCAAATCGGACAACCCATCCGGACGTCCGATTCAGTACCAGAGGACCCCAGAAAATAGTCATTTGAAAAGGTCAAACGGTCAAAAATTCGACCGTTGCTGGAGAACCGGACGTCCGATTAGCCATCCGGACGTCAGGATGACCAGAGTTTTTTGGGCCAAAAATTTTGTTTTGTTTGTAGCCAGTAAATATTTTGCATGACATTTTTACTAGATATTTCAAGGTAAGTGAGGTTTAATAATTTTCAAGATTAGGTCGAAAATCTTACTTTTGAAATAATTTTTGTGCAAATGTTTTAATAAAGTGAATTTTTATTGTGCGTAAGAAATTCATTACTTGAGCTTTCAATATATCATTGTCAAGAATTAGAGTGCTTTACCTTTACAAACGGGCAAAAAATATTTAGTTCCAACGTCTTCGATTAATTTGGCGCAAGTGCTCGATTTGTTACTTGATTTTGAAATGACGCAAAGTTTGTCTTCATGAGTGCTTGATCGATTTTCATCTTGAGTTTTCTTGATCAACAACATTTCGTCCAAAGTTTTGTCTCCAATTTGATTAAGTTGGCAACATGTAACATTTTGAATATTCAAATTAGAGATAAATATAATTTGTTAGTTATAATCAAAATATAAAATTTGACCATAGGTCAACAAAAAACTCAAAATTGGAACCAAATATATACAAGAAATTTTAAATTTATTTCTTCGTTCAAGATATTACAAGAGAAAACATTATTTCATTAGAAAATTCCACTGTAAGTCCTCAATTTATTGGCATATCGCAAGTTAATTCTCGATTTATTACTTTAGGCTTGTGTCACTAGTTGTACTAGACATTCGTGACCTTTTTGACCATTAACAATGCACACGATCCTTACATGTTCAACTTTTCAAAGAGTAAAATGATAAAAAAAACATTATTTAGCCTTCGTTTGGAATAACTTAATGGCAAAAGACAAAAACACCCTTAAGTATATAAAACAATTACAAAATGTTGTTTTATTTAAAAGACAATACTACCCTTTAGTTAACAAATAAAAACCAAATACTCCCTATGTAAAATTTCAAAATCAACTTACTTTTGTTATCTGTTTATTTCAACACAAATAAAAATTCTCTCATCTTTCATCTGCTTCAACCTTAAAATCTGAAAAAAAAAAATTCAAACGATAAAGCCTGAATTTTTTTATATCAATCACTTCGAATCGGTAAGTATATTTATGTATGTTTAATTTCATTTTTCGTTAAATCAGTATACGTTTTAATCGTTAAATTTGTTTCGACATAGATAATTAATTTAACAGATCTATAATTTTTTAAAACATAAACGCAAAAAAAATTCATCTGCATTTTAGGACGAAATGGATCGGTGAGAAACATCCGGACGGTTGCTTAAATAGCCGGACGGCTGTTTAGCCGGCTGTTAAACAGTCGGCTGCTAACAGCCGAAACAAGTTGTTTCGCTTTTTTTATTATTATTATTGTTAAAAGCCGAATTTTCGACTATGTATTTTCTTTAAAAAAATTATGTCCAACTGTTTCGCATTTAAAAAAAAATTCTTGCTAAAAGTCGAATCTTCGACAATGTATTTTCTTAAAAATTTATGTTTCTTCTTGCATATATGGTTGTAATGCCAATTTATTACTTTAGTGACTTCGAATTGGATGAGAAAGATCAATGGTATGGAGATGGACAAACGATAGACGTGGTAGTACTCCATTTTCCACAACGAAGAGTACAATATATGCGGGAATATATCATGATTTACAAAACAAGCTGAATGTCGATTCAAAAATAATTCATCTATTCCGATTCCACTTATGAAGGTTATTCATGATGAAGAAGTGGATTATCTATTTGAATTGAACAAAATGTACACGACTCCTCTTTGTGTGACTTTAGAAAGAAATGATGTTGTCGAAATTGAACATAAAGATTTGGATGGAGGGAATCACAATACCAATTATTTTTGGGACACAGTGGAGATAGCTCGTAAGGATGATGATAATCCCAAGCCAGTTGTTCCTCATCGTGATCTCACCGTTACACACAGATTTCCGTCGATAGTTCACGACAACGAAAACGACAATAAATTTACAAACGAAGATTTGATTATTTATCCCGTCAGAGACATGAGTTGGGTAGGAGCGCAGGGGCGGAACGAGTGTACCGTCATCTAATTCTTCACGTGTGGTTCCCGATGATGAGGATTTGAACGTTGAGCAACTGTTTGAAACAAAGAAAAGTTTGCAGGAACATGCGCATCGATTTTAAATTATTTATTTAATTATATAAAATTCAAACAAAAGGAAAAAATTAATATTAAATAAAGAATAAATATTATTTAATTAAAAAAATTTAAATTAAAAAAATTAAAAGAAAAAAAATTTGCTAATTCGTTAAAAATAATATTTAATTTTAGTAATTATCAATTTCAATTTTTTAATTTAATTATATATACCAAAAATTCAAACAAAATAAAATTATTAAAATTAAATAAAGAATATAAATATTATTTAATTAAATTTTAAAAAAAATTAAAGATTCGTTTACAATAAATATTTGATTAAATAATTTAAATTAAAAAAAATAAAAGGAAAAAAAAGAATTTTCTAATTAGTTAAAAAGGAATATTTCATTTTAGTAATTTAATTTAATTAAAATGAATATTTAATTAAATAATTTTAAATTAAAAATGAAAAGAAAAAAAAGAATTTGCTAATTCGTTAAAAAGAAATATTTCATTTTAATAAATCTCAATTTCAAATTATTTATCTAATTATATATAAAAAAATTAAAGCAAAAGGAAATTATTAAGATTAAATAAAGAATATAAATATTATTTAATTAAGTTTGAAAAAATTAAAGATTCGTTTGCAGTGAATATTTATTAAATAATTTTAAATTAAAAAATAAAAAAAAGAATTTGCTAATTCGTTAAAAAATAATATTTCATTTTAGTAATTATCAATTTCAAATTCTATATTTAATTATATATATAAAAAATTCAAACAAAAGGAAATTATTAAAATTAAATAAAGAATATAAATATTATTCATTTAAATTTGAAAAAAATTAAAGTTTCGTTTACAATGAATATTTGATTAAAGAAGTTTAAATTAAAAATTAAAAGAACAAAAAGAATTTGCTAATTCGTAAAAAATGAATGTTTACAATGAATATTTGATTAAAGAATTTTAAATTAAAAATTAAAAGAACAAAAAGAATTTGCTAATTCGTAAAAAATGAATATTTCATTTTTGTAATTTTTAATTTCAAATTCTTTATTTAATTATATATATAAAAAAACTCAAACAAAAGGAAATTATTAAAATTAAATAAAGAATATAAATATTATTTATTTAAATTTGAAAAAAATTAAAGTTTTGTTTACAATGAATATTTGATTA
>CAIGRP010107009.1:0-10157 GCA_903798385.1 Fraxinus cuspidata | reverse complement strand
TGCTTAGCTATGATGCTCGGACTTGAGTACGAGTATGTATCTAATTGTCGGATCTTTTATTTTTTAAAATGTATGATACGGGTACATAACTAAAAGTAGTTCAAATTTCGGACACGAGTATGCGGGTACATTTTTCAAACTTCAATTATTTACTAACAAAGATGTCATATTAAATAGATCAAAATCAATTGTTTACAAAGAAGGGAATGTGTATTAAATAAGAGGTTAAAAGGAATAAAATAGAACTTTGTGGTTTAGTTTTCAATTATGGGGAGTTAATTACTAAATATTATATAAAATAGAAACGAAGGACTTGATTTCAATTTGGACTTAGTGGAGCATTAACACATTTTCATTTTATACAAATAAAACCCTAAACCACCGATACATAGAGGAAGAGGGGGAAAAATGGGGAAAGAAAGAAGAAGAAGACGAAGAAGGGAAATGTTATGGAGGAAGCACTTGGGGAAGGAAAGGAAGAAGAAGCTCGCCAAACCAGCAAACCAGAAGGAAGAAGAAAGATCTGGAAACGGAATTAACTAACATTTGAAAAGGGATACGATGTCGTTTTGGTCGCTACTGAATGGCGTCGTTTTGATTTATAATTGAAATGTAATAATTGAACACGTTTTTTGTCTTCAATTTCGGTTGGCTTTAACGCTTTCTGCTAGACTGAAATCTGTATATATACTCATATATCCTTCGATGATTTTCACGTGAATTGTTATGAATTTTCAGTAAGTAGTGGATTGATTCTTCAATTCAACTTTCTCTCATCTCTTCACCATTCCCCCACCACTGTTTTTCTTCTCTTGGATGAGCTGGTAATTCATTAGCTGGCTTTAGCTGATTTCTGCTGCAGTGTGTTACGGTGAAGGAGGAGCTGAATTTAGAGTCCAACCGTGACAAATTGGTATCAGAGCAGGCGTACATACTGGGTTTTTGATTATTATGGATACGGGGTCTAAAGCAATGGATGAGCATTTGAAAAAATTGGATCTCGAAGTGGCAGATTTGGGTACAAGTTAAGGTGGTTACTGGCAGATTGGAAAATAAACTTGAATCTACGGACCAAACTCTTCAAGTACTGAGCAGTAGGCAGGAGAAAATAGAAGATGATGTGCTGGATTTGAACAAAAAAATACAAGAAGGTTGTCGCATTTATGGCCCAAATTTCTATTGACTTGAAAACCAATCAGAAGGAGAAAGAGATGGAGGAGTCTATGGGTGATATGAAGTTTGGAAGTGAGGCTTAGTATGGAGACTGGTGTTATTTCCAGAGGCAAATTGAAGGGGAACACCAGGCTACCTAAGATAGACTTCCCTCACTTTAGCGGGGAAGGTCCTAGGGAGTGGCTGAGAAAAACCAGGAAATATTTCCAACTACATCAAGTGCCAGATGAACTGAGAGTGGGAGTGGCAGAAATGTACCTGAAAGGGAAGGCAGACATCAGGTTCGATGGATTCATAGCCAGCCACTTAGGGGCTAGTTGGAGTTTGTTTTCAGAAGAATTATGCAGGAGGTTTGCAGGAACTACTAGAGAGGAAGTAGTAGAGACCATCAGTAAGATCAAACAGCTGAGCTCCATAGAGGAATACTAGGAGAAGTTCGAAGAACTCAAGTCACAGGTAATGGTAGCCTAACCACGTCCCTGAATCTTATTATATTGTTGTATTTACTAGCGGATTGAGGGGGAGATTAAATCCATGGTGAAGATGATGAAACCAAACACACTGGCTAAAGCATTTGAGGTGGCTAGCCTACATGAATCTACCATTCAAGCTATAAACAAATACCAAAAACCTAAGAGTTTCACACCTAACAAGTGGAACCCATACCCCCCAAAACCACATGAAGAATCCAAACCCAAAGAACCATGGCCAAAAACGATGAAACCACCAAATAGCTATAAAACAATCACACCTACTGACTTCTAAACCAAGAGAAACTTGGGGCTGTGTTACAAGTGTGATGAGAAATACACGGTTGGGCATGTGTGTAAAGAGCATTGAATTTCAAATTGGTGGATGAAGAGGAAGACAAAACTAAAGAGGAGAGGGAACCTAAATCAGATGAAAAAGAGGTGTTGGAAATATCTATCAGTACCTTGGCTAGAAATCCAAGGCACAGAACTATCAGAACTCTAGGAACTATTAAGGGAAGGAAAATATCTATTTTAGTAGATAGTGGGAGCACTCGTAGCTTCATAGATGAGAGGTTGGCTAAGGAGCTGAACTACCCTATTGAGGGGACTAAAACCATGACAGTAAGGGTGGCTAATGGTGAAAAAATGGAGAGTAAAACCTTGATTCGACCACTGGTTTGGAAGATACACAACTGGAAATTCCAGTATAAGATGAGAACCTTGAAGTTAGGAGGTAGTGATATGGTGTTGGGTGTTAACTGGATGAGTAAGTTTGTGATGTAAGACAATCCTATTGTAAATAGGATTATGATTATATATTTATAATAAGATATTTAGTTGCAGTAAGTTTTATCTTCTTATTCATAATATTTTGTTTAGAATAAAATTTCTTTTCTTTATTGATTAGAATATGATTTCTAATTAGATTATGANGATTATATATTTATAATAAGATATTTAGTTGCAGTGAGTTTTATCTTCTTATTCATAATATTTTGTTTAGAATAAAATTTCTTTTCTTTATTGATTAGAATATGATTTCTAATTAGATTATGATTTTAGTTTATTTCCTTTTAGAATTTAGTTTCCTTATTTTGGTTCCTTTTATTAAAAGAATTAGGGAATTATTTATAGGGGTATTGCACACTTTTTAACAACAATCAATTATTATTCAATATATTCAAGACATGATTGTTCAAAAATAATTCTTATTTATTACATAATTCTTATTATAAGAATTTCATAAACGCTTCCGCACCAGTTTGGGTCGATCACATTCGATTTCAAACAAGGATATATTCGTTCCAAACATGAACATGAAGAGATAACATTAAGATGTGAAAATACAGAGCCTCAAGTATTATGATGGAGATGGAAGAGGTACGAAATTTATTCAGAAGGCGACAGTATGGAGTTATTGGACAATTGTATGCCATTACTGAGGAAGAAGGAGAAGAGATCCCAAGCCAAATCACTGAAGTTGTTGATCAATTCCCTATAGTATTTGAGGAACCGAAAGGACTGCCATCTCCTCGATCCCATGATCACCACATACCTCCGAAAGAAGGTACCCAACCCTTCAAGACAAGACCATATAGATGCCCCTTTATCCAAAAATCTGAAATCAAAAAGCTGGTCAAGGAAATGCTGGATAGTGACATAATTAATCACAGCAACATCCCCCTTTGCATCTCCAGTTCTCTTAGTCAAGAAGAAGGATGGATCATGGCGGTTTTATGTAGACTACAGGCAATTAAATAACCTCATCATCAAAGATAAATTTCCCATGCCTCTGTTTGATGAACTTTTGGATGAGTTGAATGGATCCAAGTTCTATTCTAAAATTTACATCATGGCAGGTTACCACCAAATCAAAGTTACAGAGGCTGACACCTATAAGACCGCTTTCAAGACTCACCAAGGCCTGTATGACTTTAAGGTGATGCCTTTTGGCCTCACCAATGCACCTACCACTTTTCAGAGCCTCATGAATGAGGTGTTTAAGGATCAGCTAAGGGATTTATGTGCTAGTATTCTTTGATGATATCCTGGTTTACAGTCAAGATTTAGATTCACATTGCCACCATCCCATAACAGTTCTTAGAATCTTACAGAAACATCAGTTGTACGCCAAGAGATCTAAGTGCAGCTTTGGCCAAAAACAGGTTGAGTAATTGGGGCACATCATCAACCAGCACGGGGTGGCAGCTGATCCTAACAAGGTTGAGGTAATGAAGTAGTGGCCCCAACCAAGGAACATCAAGCAGTTAAGGGGGTTCCTAGGCTTCACTGGTTACTACAGAAAATTTGTTAGAAACTATGGAATCATAGCCAAACCTCTCACTGACCTGCTTAAGAAGGATAACTTCCATTGGTTAGAAGCGGCAAATTCAGCTTTTGTCTTGTTGAAAGAAGCAATGAGTTCCACCTCAGTGTTGGCTCTCCCTGATTTCAGCCAACCCTTTATAATAGAGACCGATGCTTGTCAAGGTGGCATAGGAGCTGTGTTGATGCAAGGTAGGAGACCCTTGGCTTTCTTGAGAAAGGCAGTTGGAGTTAGGAACCTGTGACTATCCATCTATGAGAAGGAGTTGCTAGCTCTGGTAACCGCGGTATGCAAACGAAGACAATATTTGGAGAGGACTGACCACCAAGCCCTCAAATACTTACTTGCACAAAGGATCACAACCCCGCTCCAACAGAAGTGGCTTACCAAGCTTCTTGGCATCATTTATGAAATTATCTATATAAAGGGGGTGGATAACGTGGTGACAGATGCACTCTCAAGGAGGCATGAGGGCAGTCCTGAATGTTCAGGAATTTCAGTAGCTGCCCCTGCTTGGATTGAGGAAGTTATTAGGAGTTATAAGAAGGATAAAGAAGCAGAAGAAAAAATCCAATCACTGTTGATAAATCCCAAGTCTGACACTGACTTCACCTATGAAAATGGGGTGTTGATACATAAGGTTAAAATATATATTGGAACTGGAGGGGACATCAGCTCCAAGTGAATTCAGAACCTGCATGGGTCACCAGAAGGAGGTCCCCTGCTTGGATTGAGGAAGTTATTAGGAGTTATAAGAAGGATAAAGAAGCAGAAGAAAAAATCCAATCACTGTTGATAAATCCCAAGTCTGACACTGACTTCACCTATGAAAATGGGGTGCTGAAACATGGGGGTAAAATATACATTGGAACTGGGGGAAACAACATATCCAAATTAATTCAGAACATTCATGGATCACTAGAAAGAGGCCATTCCGGTATTCATAGTAGCTTTTACATGGCAAAGCAGTGGTTTTACTGGCCATGAATGAATCAAGAGATCAGACAAGTAGTGCTGTAGTGTGAAGTATGCCAAAAGATGCACGGGAGAACATGTTCCCTACCCAGGGCCGTTACAACCCACGCCTCAACCCCTACACTAATGAAGCCATATCAGCATGGACTTCATCGAGGGATTACCCAACTCAGGAGGAAAGAATACCATTCTGATGGTGGTTGATAGGTTCACAAAGTATGGGCATTTTCTGGCTATGAGACACCCCTTTTCAGCTTCAACAGTGGCTGAACTTTTCCTAGAGAATATTTACAAGTTGCACGGGATGCCCCAAAGTATAATTTCTGATAGGGACAAGATCTTCACAAGCAAATTCTGGCTGGAACTCTTTCATCTACTTGGCACTAAGCTTCATTTCAGTTCTGCCTACCATCCTCAAACAGATGGGTAAACTGAAAGGGTCAATCAATGCTTTGAAATGTACCTGAGATGCACGGATTACCAACACCCTAAGCAGTGGGGAAAGTGGTTGGCTTTGGCTGAATGGTGGTATAACACCACCAATTACACTGCTATAAGAATGACCCATTTTGAAGCTTTATACAGAATGAAACCACCTCAGTTGGCACTGGGGCCTTATCAACCGTCTAATGTAGCTGCAGTGGACGAATTGCTTCAGGTGAGATATAAGCTAGACCAACTACCTGAAGGAGAATCTATCACAGGCAAGGGCTCGAATGAAACTCTATGCTGACAATAATCGAACAGAGAGATCCTTTGAAGAGGGGGATTGGGTTTTTCTCTACTACATCCTTATACTCAACAATCATTGGAACGAAGATCTTATCACAAATTGAATGCTAAATATTTTGGCCCATATCAGATTGTTAAAAGGATTAGGGAAGTGGCCTACTAGTTAGCCTTACCAGAGGGGTTGAAAATTCACCCAATTTTCCATGTGTCCTTGTTAAAGAAACAATTTGGTAATAACATCACGCCAGTATTGCAATTACCAGAAGGAAGACTTTATAGTTGGATCATCATCCTCTTTTTATCCTACAAACCCTAATGGTGCAGTGCAAAAATCATCATGCAGCTCAGTGGCTTATACATTAGACAGGTTCTTCACCGGAAAGTGCAACTTGGGAATACTCAGAATGGATTAAATTTCTGTTTCCTATATGTAGATCTTGGGGACAAGATTAAGGTGAGGGGAATGATTGTTATGGAGGAAGCACTTGGGGAAGGAAAGGAAGAAGAAGCTCGCCGAACCAGCAAACCAGAAGGAAGAAAGAACTGGAAACGAAATTAATTAACATTTGAAAAGGGAAACAATGTCATTTTGGTCGCTACTCAACGGCGTCGTTTTGATTTATAATTAAAATGTAATAATTGAACACGTTTTTTGTCTTCAATTTCTGTTGGCTTTCACGCTTCTTGCTGGACTATCCTCTGACGATTTTCACGTGAATTGTTATGAATTTTCAGTTAGTAGCGGATTGATTCTTCAATTCAACTTTCTTCCATCTCTTCTCAATTTTGCATCATCCCCCAATTTCTGTTTTTCTTCTCTTGGATGAGCTGGTAATTCATCAGCTGGCCAGCTGATTTCTGCTGCAGTGTGTTATGGTGAGGAAGGAGCTGAATTTGGAGTCCAACCGTGATGGGAAAACCTAGCACCCCCGCCTTTCTCCACCCTTTCGACGGTAGCACTAGGTTTATAGAGAGCAGAAATGAGAAAGAAGAAAAGGAAAGAAGAAAGAAGAAAAAGAAAGAATAAGCAGAAACGGCACCATTTTAGGTTGAAACTTGAAGGATATTACACATATTCCATACCCATACACATATCGTGTCATGTCGACACATGTACTTCGGCCATTTTGAAGAGTCCGAACATCATAGGTACTTATCTGGGTCGCGCATAGCAAATACATGTCTATTGGTGTTATAGAGAAGGACTACCAAATAGACTAAGTTCATCTGGATTCGAGTCTTTCCTGACAGTCAGGAGATTTAAAATTTTGTTATTCATCATCAACCACATAAAAAGTTAGTGATTATAACCAAAAAAAAAAAAAATTTTTTTTATTCTTCTAACTTCTAAGCAGAGCTAATAATATAGGAAACAAGCTGCTCCTTGTATATAAAAAAGTGCAAGGACATCTCAAACTGTCAACTCACCCAACAGCTCTCCCCATGATATGATGCCGTTGCAGCCAGAGCTGACCTTGAGCATACAGAAGTCTGTCATCTCCAAGATTATTATCTCCTGTGACATCAAACAAAGAATAGGCATAAATAATAAGTTCTCACTGTCTGACAAATGTATAGGAGCAAATGAATTGCTCGATTATAAAGTGAATCGATAGATTAAACTTGAAATTGATTCAGCTATAAATCAAAAGAGCAATGATATATCTTTCTAAATTTAAAAATTCAAATATATGTTACCTTTTGTCAGGATATCAACTTCTCCTGTGTCTTGGCGCTCATGAACCTAAAGAAAAGAACAATATTATCTTTAATTTAAAAAAACAGGAAATTAGCCAACGGGAAGATGAAATAACTCCTTACAACTAAAGAATAGCAAGAAAAATGTGTAAATGGACTAACTTTTAACCACTACAACCAGTTTGGGTGTAGGTGCAACATGACATACGTCATGACACCTTTGGGAAGTGACTCCCATTTGAATTGGAACAAAAGTTCTTTTCTGATTTAGTTTTTACATCCTCATATTCTCTTCCCTTTTGAGTTCAAATAATTTTGTCGGAAAGAAAAAATAACCTACACCATGCTGGAATTTCATCTGCCTTCATTCTAGCTCTCCCAACAGAGCAAGATGTAGATTTTGGTTAGCAAATGGACACAAAGTCAATACAATTCAATTTAATACTGGAAAATATTGGAATTTTTAGTAATCTGAGTCTTCTATGTCAAACTAGTTTACCAAAAAATTACACCAACTAAAATGTGACTAGAACAACTGATAAAAATAATGCAAAGTGATGTAGCGCAAGCATCAAGAATGGAGAATAACACCTTAATCTAAATCCATTGATTCAATAAAATACAGGAAACAGATCGCATATCAGAGAAAATCCAATGTTTTGTATTAATTTATCTAAAACAACCAAGAATGGATATTATCTTCCAAGATTTTAAATAGAAACAAATTGAGGAAAACCCTAAACTAAACAAAAAGACTTAACTATCCCCAACTAAATCTTAATTACAGAGTAACAACAAAATAATAAAAAATGGCTTGGCACTTTTTAACGACTATCTCTGGGATCCATGGAGTCGGATCCAGCGAGTAAAACAATTAATTCAAACCCAGTTTCACGTTGCATTATTCTCTTCGGGTTGGAGAAGATTCATCCTCAAATCCTAGACTCGTCAAAATAACCTCATGCTCCAAGTGTGGTTGATGTCATGACATCTATTATACCTTTCTAACTTGAATTTTTCCCACACCATCAACTTGACGACAATCAAATTTAGTACATATATTGTCAACCATAGAGTAAACAATAATTTCCCTATTCATCCCGACATTGGGTTGCTCTCTTACTTTCTTTCGTTAATAAAGTCCATCAGCATTACTGTCATTACACAAGCAGTTAGCATGCATAGGCCATTTCAAAGTTCATTGGCTGCCCGTAATTGCAATGACTTCCCAACTCTCTTCCTTATCTCAAAAACTTGGTCCAATAAAATAATGTCTTCAACGAGTCAAAAAGAATCTCTTGCAATTGTTGGGCACATCACTACCGCATCCAACCGCAATTAAACTCAGCAATGTAATTAAGCAGTGTACTATATCTCTTCGCACAATTAAATGAGGATCTCTGCAGGGCGCTATCTGCTCACCACCTAAGCCAACTTACAGTTGTTGATTCACCAATTCAGCTGGATTATTTCCCTCCTCCAACCTTGCCATAACAGGTTCCATAATTTTAGCCCACATGTCATCTGATACAATTAAATCTGCACAGCGCCATCTGCTCACCACTTGAGCCAACATACAGTTGTTGATTCACCAATTCAGCTGGATTATTTCCCTCCTCCAACCTTGCCATAACAGGTTCCATAATTCTAGCCCACATATCATCTAGAATACAATTAAATCTGCCAGCTCCAGTAAAAGATTCTGCTGAATTTTGAGTACTTTGCACCTCCATAGCCATCTTCTGTCTCAAAAATGGACGGGCCATCATACGTCTCACCTAAATCAACACACAATTTGGGATGGAAGGAAACGAAAATATCTGGATCAAAATCCGTCTCAACATCAGGATCAAAATCGTCTCCCATACTAACCTCTACCGCCACACCCCTTGGATGGTTTCTGTACTGTCCATTGTCGGAACCCTTTAACTGGATAAGCAGGGGTTGCATGTCCAGGCAACCCAACGTTACCAACATGAATCTTGTTGAGCCATCATAATAGCGATTTGTTGCACCACCAAGTCCAACAAATGTCGCAATCGTATCATTTCTTCCCTTCGTTTAATCTCTTCCACAAGAGTTTCATATGCACTCAATTGTGGTATTGAAGGCATCGTTAGGAGTTTATCAAAAACAACCTAGAAAGACTATTGTCTTGCAACAGTTTAAATAGAAACAATTGAGGAAAACCTTAAGCTAAACAAAACTTAACTATCCCAACCATAAATATTAATTACAGAGTAACAACAAAATAATAAAAATAAATAGTAAAACAATTAATTAATCCCAGTTTCGAGTTGCATCACAGATCAAATTCAATCTTATCGTTTGTGAAGCTAATTAGAGAGATGGACCAGCTTCACATCTTCGGACTTTCCAGTATGTAAAAAATAGTAAAACTTTACGTGAAACAAATGAAAAGAATACATAACAAGAAGAAACCATTTGAGGGCTTTGTACAATATTTCTATAACCTTGAGAGATAAAAAAACAGAGATTTTCTGCATTTACACCTAATGTTCCCCATGTCTTTTTTCTTTTCCACATTGTTTAGAGGTAACATAAATTTTTTTTTTTATAGATAATTAGAAAATTTTATTAATAAATGAATAATACACAGGATGTGTATCAGTGTAAACAATAAAGAAAAGATATAAAGTTAGGCGGCCCCTCTATAGGATTGCTGGACATAAAATTAAACCAAATATACAAAGTCATATAGAATAATTCTCTAAATTGCTCTGCAATCCGTGTTTGGTCTTCAAAGCATCGATTGTTTC
>CAIGRP010106998.1:0-54077 GCA_903798385.1 Fraxinus cuspidata | reverse complement strand
ATTTTAGTCCGTGCGCGAAAAATTCTTGGATCTGCCCCCTGGTTTAGTCTCGAAGCTCACAATTAAGCTCTTATTTTATGACTATTATTTTGAAAAAAAAATAACGTTTTGAATAGTGATTATTCGAAAAATGTGAAATTAAAAAGTATAGAAAAAATTTGAATTTACATGCAAAATATTTTATTACCATGATTAATCATGAGTATGAGAATTAAAGAGTTTTATTTTAAGGGACAAAAGAGTGAACTAAGTGTTGGCATGTTAAGTAAGTTCAAAGAAGGTAGAGTTAATTTAATAATTTTTTATCCATATATTAAAAAAATTAATAACTTTTAGGGATTGTTTGAGCATCATTTTTGTCAAAAAAAAAAAAATGCATTTTTGAATAACGTATTGATGGAAATTGTGTGGTTTATAAATAAGTAAAAAATTTAAATATGCGTATAATATTATTTTATTGAAAAACGTGATATTGAAATGAGATATAAACACTGTTCAAGAACACTTTTTTTTTTTTTCGCTTAAACATGGGCTTAATAAATATTACGAGGACTTACTTCTCTTCTTACTTTTAATTAATGAATCATTTCTAACTTTTTATGATCTGGAATGAAATATTCTCTTCGTTTTGTAATTAGAATTTTAATTTTTCTGAAAATAATCAAATATAGACGTTAGAGATAACGGCTAGTTTCAATTCCAAAAAGAAGAAAACCATTATTCTGCCTCAGTCAAATTTAATTTCTCTCTCACATAGCAAGCAAAAAATCTTGAATTTTCTGAATTATATTATGTGATCGAAGCATCATTCTTCTTTTCGAATCTGAGAATATTTTCTTGAATTCAAGCGGAAATTATACAAATATCAAGAAGTTTTTGAGTTTTCTGTTATATTCAAAGAAAGAATACAGTAGACAAGTTCTGGGTTTAAGTATCTTTTTCTCCTTAATAATGGCTCCAACACCATCATCAAAATTGAAAACAGCCCACCAATCAAAGACTCCCCAATCGAAGCTTCGCTTGAACTTTTCCAAAGAAACCGCCTCCCCCACCACGACCGCCGTACCAGCCGAGCACCCGGTGGAAGTGATAGGCAGAATCCGCAACAATCCAGATCAGAAAGACAAGTCTCTCCCAACCCAATCAACAGTGCAAATAAATTCAGCCCACAATTCCTTGCGACTGAAAACCGACATTGGGTACAGGGATTTTATGCTAGACGGCGTTTCATTATCCGAAGAAGATGACCTTGATGGGTTTTACAGGAAATTCGTGGAGTCGAGGATTAAAGGGGTGAAGATGGGAAACAAATGTACTGTTATGATGTATGGTCCAACCGGGTCGGGCAAGAGTCATACGATGTTTGGGTGTGCAAAGCAGCCCGGGATCGTTTACAGATCATTGAGGGATATTTTGGGGGGAGAAGAAGAAATGGATGGTGACAAAATAGGGGTTGGGAGATTTGTGCAGGTCAGCGTTTTGGAGATTTACAATGAAGAGATTTATGATCTATTGCCAACAGCCAACAGTGGTGGGAGGTTTGGTCTTGGATGGTCTAAAGGAGGCAGTGCTTCTAAGGTGAGACTTTCTTTGTATTTTGTATTTCCGCCCTCAGTTTATTGAATTTGAATCAAGTTAAATTAACTAAAACACACAGTAATTATGCTTCAACCTACCTGGTCATGATTTTTAGAGTTTGTAGAAGGACTTATATGATAACCCATCTTGATGTTTCATATTCAGTATAACTTCGAATAACTGGCATTGAATTTTGAAAGGATCAACAAAGGTTACCCAGCAAAGATACAACAAAGATATGTGCAAACCTTCTTGACATTCTACCACATAGGTTTGAGTATAGCCTTTAGCCACCAATCTCACCTTGTATCTTTCTAAAGTCACATGAGCTTCTTTAAAATTCTGTTCTGTTAGGAAGTTGTACAATCCACATGTTTAAATAAACCTGTAGTGGCACAACGGCTGGAGTACCAAGTCTTTCCCCATTCTTTCACGGGAGGATTTGAAGTTACGGAATGGGACTGTTACTGAGGGTATGGCCGTCAAGGTCTAGAAATGAAGTTTTTATCTTCTACCAAAAAGGCTACTATCTCTGAAGATATGAATAATCAACTAGTTTTTAATAAATGTGATGTCCATGTATGCATAAAACTTCTTGGCGGCTAGTTGGAGGCTTGGAGCAATCATAACCCTTCTTTGTTGAAGAATAACCAACAAAAACACACATAAGAGCTGAGCTCTGGGATGAAGTTCCCCCAAAGAGTGAACTAAGACAGTTTCTGGCAAATGTGATATCCATACATGCATTTTTACTTCCTGAAGTTGGGTGGTACAATTTAGAACCATACTTTGCTAAAGCATAATCGATAAGCACTAAGATCAAGTATAGTGTGATAGTGAGCATGAGTATGAAAAATGAAATACATCATACATTTTAGAAGGGTTTGATGGAATCCATCAAATTTAGGAAAAACTTTTGAATACACATTGGAGTTTTGTGGTTTAAGACTCTAGAAGGCTTTTGTCTGATCGAATGGTTAGTAGTTAGCACAATTTTGCTTCCCGGTATGATTTCAGTATATTTTGGAACAATAAGGGTTGAGTGATTTCTTGAAGGTGTTTATTTTTTCATTCTTTGATAGATTTTCTGTGTTGTTCATAAGTTGAAATTTTGCGATTCTATTTTGTTAGGAATGGTCATTACAAGAAGATTGATGGATATTGCCCTTTTCTTGGAAATGTGGTGATAGGACCTTTTGAAAAACTTCCTCCCATTATTCGAGTCGGATTTCTTTTTCGTCACCTGGTTAATGGTCATTTTATGAAATATGGGAAACACACTACTATCGTCAGTTTCATTTTTTAATAAGTACACCTAAGTATTCCTCCTATTGGGATTTCGATAGAAGTAACCAACCAACGTGCACAAAAATATTTGGAATGCGAGAAGAACCCCAAACATTTTAATAGATTAAACTAAATAGAAGAGAAGATATTTTATTGCTCAATTGAAACGAAGGCCTATGATGTTTGGTTAATCCAAAAACTTTACAATAGAAAATCATAATATCGATGTCTAATAATAAAGCAATGTTTTCTTCAACAAAAGGAAACATGGATGTCCTGGATCGTGGTGTGATCTAACTGGATTTGGTCTTTACGGGATGACAACTTTTCAGAAAGAGATGAGGGAGTGGTAGTCAATCAACATGAATAATTCTAAGTGCTAAAACATCTACATATATGTCATTAAATGATAAGTTTAATTAGATGTAGGGAATAAATGATGCATTTAATATATCCCATCATTTAATGCCATCCAATGCCATCCAGACCAGTGTTGTAGCACCCTAGTGCTAAATATATAAGTCGATCAACATTGCACTACCAGCTTCAAGATAATATCTTTTCTTTAGGCAGGCTCAATTGTGTTCCTCATAACTTGGTCTTGAAATACACAGAGAGAGAAAATAAGAGCTGCAATATAGATTTTTTTGTGATTTGATTAATTGACAAAAGATTAACAGATAGTTTAGGTATGTGTAACAGAGACGAGAACAATCAACCACCTTGATTGTAAGCAAGGTACCATCAACCACCTTTATTTTTTTATTGTAGGACACAGGCTACATGTGGAGATCAATGAAGAACTTATCATATTATTAGTGGGACAAAAGAAGTTGGAAAACAATCCTTTGAGGCAGTAATAGGATATTTACCTCTGTGCCAACAAACATGAGGCATTAGGTTTCTTCCTTTGCATTGTTTTCCATGTAAACATTTGATGACTTGTTTTTCGACAGTAATGCATGTTTTTTCTTACTTAGCTGCTAAATATTTATTTAATTATATTATTCTCTTTTAATTGTACTTGAAAAAGGGATTTATTTATCTGTTGAGATGATTTAGCATATTTGAATTATCCCCATTTTCCACTGCAATAGGCACATCACTCATTTTTCTAATAATTCAATTCTTTAATTTTTTCAGGTGAAACTGGAAGTGATGGGAAAGAAGGCAAAAAATGCAAGTTTTATATCTGGAAATGAAGCTGGAAAAATATTGAAAGAGATCGAAAAGGTGGAGAAGAGAAGAATTGTTAAAAGTACACTATGTAACGAGAGAAGTTCTCGAAGCCACTGCATGGTACCAATTATTGCAAAGCTTCATTCAGTCCTAAAAGGATTGAAGAATTTTTCAATTTTCTGTCTTTGGGTAGAAAGTTCACTTCTTTTACAATCTTGCAGATAATTCTTGATGTTCCAACTGTTGGAGGACGACTTATGCTTGTAGACATGGCAGGATCTGAAAATATAGAACAAGCCGGTCAAAATGGAATGGAAGCAAAAATGCAGGTATAAATTTCAAGATTATACGTGCTTGGTAAATCATTCTTCAACCAGAATAAATGACCCGATTTCTTGACACCTTGTGACGCAAATGATTTCTATCCATATGATAATCTCGTGTTTTTCCTCCTACACGCAGACAGCAAAGATCAACCAAGGAAACATTGCACTAAAACGAGTGGTCGAATCCATTGCAAATGGTGATTCTCATGTGCCATTCAGAGATAGCAAGCTAACCATGCTTCTTCAGGTATTTTTTTTTATGATGTTATTTATTGTCACTTTTCTACATTTTCAATCAGTTTTTCATTGGTTTCTGAAATCAAGTTGGCATTTTTCACTAGGATTCTTTTGAAGATGATAAGTCCAAAATTCTTATGATACTTTGTGCCAGCCCGGGTCTGAAGGAGCTGCATAAAACTATTGCCACTTTAGAATATGGTGCCAAAGCAAAATGTATAGTCCGCGGGCCCCATACACCGATTAAGGAGAAAGGCTCTGAAGATTCTTCATCAGCAGTCATTTTGGGATCAAGAATTGAAGCTATGGACCAGTTTATTTATACGTTACAGATGGAAAGCAGACTTAGGGAAAAAGAGCGCAATGAGGCACAGAAAGAGCTTAAGAAGAAAGAAGAAGAAATTTCTGGATTAAGGACTAAACTTGCAATAGTAGACGGAGGAGGAACGAGGATAAGCAAAGATGAGATTGATTCAAAAGTAAACGATCGAGCACAGATGCTGAAAAGTGAATTAGAGAGGAAGATAAAGGAGTGTCAGAAAATGGCCAATGAAATTCTTGAAAAGGAAAGGAGAAAAATGGAAGAAAAGATATTTCAACAGCAACAGGAGGTTGAAATGCTCAGGCGTCGTTTAGAGGAAATTGAGTCCGAGCTTTCTTCTTCGAGGGCTGAGAGTGCATTGTCAGCAGACATAGAAGAAAGCAGCTTTATTAAAAGGTTTTTGGAGGTCAGTTCCGAGGATTCAGAGATGGTAAAATCCATGGATTTGGACAAGTCGCTTGACATGGGCATTATTAAATATGATGATGTGGTTCATAAAGCAGAAACAAATTCAATTACTGCCATTTCTGGATATTCTGACATGAACAATTTAAATGAAGACTTACCAAATTTCACCAACAAAACATGGTTGAGCACAGTATATGAGGAGGAGGAGGAAGAAGAAGAAAGTGAGGAAAATTTATTAGATGAGGAAGTGCAGAAAGAGGTAATTGAGGAGGAGAAGACATACCTTAGCACTCTTGTTTTGCCAGAACTTTCATGTGAAAATCCAGAGAAAGATGACTATTATGAAGATGCAGTCGAGCTTGTACGATTTGAATTGTGCAGCAAGACACAAAATGACAACAATGCAACCTCTAGAGAAACGAGGATTCAAAATATTTTCACACTATGTGGAGATCAAAGAGAACATTCCCAGCGCAGAACTCCTACACCTGTTAGAAAGAAGTTAGAAGATATTGATTCCCTGTCATCATCATCTCCTTCAAAGAGCGTGGGACAGCTTGAAAAAATTAGTAGATTTGCTGAGATAGGAAAAGATTTGAAGGAGAATCACAACCCGTTAGATGATGATGTAACAAGTGGTGACCTTGAAGTATACGTGAAATGGGAGGCTTCAAAAGAAAATGCTAGCAATTTTATTACCATATTAAAGGTTTTGAAAGATTCGACTCTTGCTGACTTGCGGAAGTTGATAGAAATCTATCTTGGAGGGGAGGAGCAAGCATTCACTTTCCTTGTTCTTGGGGTAATTAATCTTTTTCTACGATTTCGAATTGTACTTGGCCACGTTTGTGAGTTCCTTCAGCATGCTAATCTGATGATAGTATTTTATACAATTCTTGATTAATCTGTGCTTTCCTTGATTAACTTCTGTTTGGTGGATTGGATCTGTGCGCTACAGGATGATCCATCAAGCTGTCCCGTGTCTAGAGAAAAGGAGGCAGCAACTGAGACGAGCAAGCTTCCTGTATGCAACAACCAATTGTTACACGGCCATCTTGCTTGTTTACGTCCTGCGAAGCCAAATCAATGCCACAGTCATCTCCCATTTAGCCCTCTCGAGAATAAGCTTTCTGCAGCTACTCCAAGATCACAGCAAGGCGATTACCTTTTCACCTAAACTAGCATGACACCTGTGTACGTTTATGCACTGTTGATATCCAATTGGATTGATGTTTTGGGAATGTTTAGTGCAGCACTGAACATTGTAATGAACAAGATTGATTTTTTTTTTTTATTCATTAATACAATTCAATGTTGTAAGATCCACTTTATTAAACAAGTCATTGAGTTACTCATAATGAGATGCAAAGCTTATTCTCTACCTTCCAACGGGTAACCGTATTCGCACAATTTTAATTACTTTTCTCGTAAATGTTAGTCGATCAATTGTTTATTCTTATCGACATCCCTTGCTATTATTTCGAGGGAGTTAATGAGAGTCTTAAATCTATTGCTTCCCAAGAGCCCAATGCTATCCTATAAAATCTAAGAAGGATCATCACTTTTTTCCTCAATAACGAGTAGTGCGCTTATTTAAATTCACTTGCTCATTATTTTCTCGTGTTTCTAAAAATAATTAATAATATTGTTTTACTGATGTTTTTGATAATGACTTAACTTTTAGTTGTCGAGACTACAAATCACGTAGTTTATTAAAATTTAACTTGTGTATATGTGTTTAAACTAGCAAATTTAGCATGACTTCATTTTTTTTCAAGGTCGATGTAGAATAAAATTAAAGGATTATACATGCAATTAGCTAGTTATCTTAGTGTTACTTGACGACCCAACTTCTCATCTAACGGCATCACATTATAAAAGGAAAAAAAACTGTATTTTGTGAATTATTTTACTTCATAATTAATTAGATTATCAGTAATTTGAGTTCAAAATTACAATTAGGACATTTCATTTTTACTAATTGATAATAAATTAATAATGAAGAAGATGTTTTAAATAAAAATTAAAAAACAATAAGGCTATTTAAATTCTACGGAAAAAGATGCCCAACCTGAAAGTATCGAAAATACCCATGAAGACGATAAAGTTCGCGCAGTTACCTTGGACCAATTTCGTCTAAACAGCTATTTTGGGAATTGTATATATAGCCGTTGCAGTTTGCATATCCAAACCCTTGGTCAAGAAATCCCAAGAAACGAAACGATCTCTCTCTGATTATTTGTTTTGCCCTCGACCCTCGCGTTCTAATTCTAAATTCAATTTTCTTTAATTTGGATTTCACTAGGAAATCCCCAGAAACAAATCACTCTCTCTGATTATTTGGTTTGCTCGTGCTCTCTAATTCTAAACTCAATTTTCTTTAATTCAGATTTCACCATATGTTTTGCAGGGATTTCGTTTTTTGTATTTTCTTTAATTGTTTAAGAACTTCTTTAATTCAAATTTCAATTGGATTTCTTTTGGTTTTTGCAGGTTCCTTGATGATGGAAACACGAAGTAACAGTTCATCTGAATCGTCGTCAAATAATACTCGATCTCAATCCCTGGTTCAGGAGCAGTTCTTCATAGGCGAAGTTTAAGGGAAAATGTATGTATCCAATGCTTATTTATCTATTGGAGTCTAATGGAAAATTTTTTTCTCAAACAAGTGAACAACAATGCTAAGACTTTTTCTTTAAAACTTCAAGAAGAGTAGACAGCTGATAGGGGAGGTTAAGGAAATAAAGAACTTGTCTTTGGAGGTTAAATTTCATGGGTTAATAGAGTGAGAAAGAGTTGGAGAAAATGAGAGCAGTGGGACGTGCATGTATGCCGCTTGTTATGGTTATTTGTCTCTTCATGAGGTTTTGGTGGCTTGTGGCTAGTTGATTATGAGCTCAAACTTCAAGGCATGAGTTTTCGAATTCAGGCACAAGTCTCACCTCAAACCAAAAATTAAGTCAAGAAATTATGAAGTAATACAAAAATAAACGTGTAATAAACAATTAATAATCTTGAAAACTATCCTCAGAATTAACACTCGAATAAATCAATAAAGTAGCAAGTACTCCTGCTGCTTGAGTTCTTGCAACGTCACTGGAGTTTCTGCAATGCTACCGGTTCGATATCATAGCAAAGAGAAGAAGAATTGGAGAATTAAAAAATTCAAAATAGGAGACGAATTGCAGGGAAAAAAATAATAATTCAAAAGCAAAATTACCTGCCCGAGTTTAACACCTTTAGGCGTGCATCCATTTCAGGTGAGGCGTCTATCTCAATTTAATAGTATAAAAACAAGTGCATTGAGGAACTGGACCTATGCCTCACTTTGAGCACACCACAGTGGTGCCTTTTTAAACCATGCTTGTATGGTATATATCTAGTATATCATATGTCAGTAAAATTATTCATAAAATTCTTTAGTTGTTCCCCTTCACAATGCCAAACTTTCTTGAACTACTGGAGTGATATTTTAGTTGGTAAAAACATAAAATACATAACTTTAGGTTAAAATAAATCAAGATGTTATTCTAGAGGGTGATGTGCTACAGTCCTGAATGTACTGTTGTAAAATTGGTTCACCTGGTTTTGTTGGAATAAATCAGTTTTATTTTCTGGTTCATGAATTTTTAAACCAAATAGAACTGTATTCAAGTTAGAGATTCAGTTAAATACAAACTTGTCACCAACTCAGGGCTGAATTGAAAATCGTATTCTAATTTTAGGCAACTGAATACGAGATTAATAAAGAAAAGAGAACTGAATATTGAAGTTCTGTTCAGATTTGATGACAAGTCAAACTCTACACACTCCCATTTCTTCCTCTGAGATGCTCTCAGAACTTTTTCGTTGATGCAGTTCCTGTAAGTGGTCCAGTTTAGTGCCTTAATTTATGTCATTTAGTTTGGCTAAATTGAGAAATGCATTTTACCATATTTTAAGTTTGGTTGCCATCAAATGTAATGAAGGTTTACTGAAACAAGTGATTTTGATATGCCATTTTGGAATGAACATGGAATGTCTGAGAATTAGATATGTAGACGTTGATGATTATGATTATGCCGTAGAATTATAATTATTTTTTTAATGATATATATAATATGTATCTACACAATTTGGTCAATGTTGATGATGATTGAGTCTTTGTTGCATATGGTGTTCTTGTTAAATTTCTACTTGCATCTCATTTTGTTGCATGTTTCACGAATACAAAGACTTCCAGGTTTGTGGCTAGTTGCTTATAAGGCTCAAATTCAGAATCTATAAACTTGTATTCAAACTGCGAGCTTGGTAGACATCAAAATATGACATGCAAGGATTATTTTAAATACAACATAAATGCAGAGAGTTAATATAAGGTGAGTAACCTTTAAAATTATTTCCAATTCAGCATTATGATGTCAATTCATGATTTTAAGCATTTTGCTACCGATGCTCTCAATTTGATTCTCTTTGTCAAAGTGCAAAATAAACAATGTTTTTGGTAGTTGATATTGTGTTATGAATAATGGGTCGGGGTGAAAATTATATGCTCTTAAACCTTGAGGGGTTGCTCAATTGACCAGGCTTTAGGTTTGCTTCTCAATGGTCATCAGTTCGAGTCCCCTCAGGGCCACTGAGGTGAGTACCCGACCGTAAACTTCAGGGGCCGTGAGATTAGTCGAGGAGCGCGCAAGCTGCCCGGACATCCATGGTTAAAAATAAATAAATAAAAAATTATATGCTCTTAGGAAGTTATCCTTACCAGAAAATTGAATTTTGTCTATAAAAACCATCCTTGCTAGACACTTAGATGGGTAGGAAATAAAGTATAATGCTTTTTAAACCATTGATTACGTGGCTTTAAATCTTACCATATATCAATAACATGCATCTAAAGATTGGGCACCAGAGGAGTAAATGGAGTTGAATTCAATTCCCTTTCCTCATTTTTCCCTTTCCTTTTTATCATGAAAAATAATACTGGATTACTGAGAGTAATTTGAATGATGAGCTGTTTACTCGTGCTTCTATGCGTCTCAATAATACGACGGTTTTTCTTTTTCTTTTTTTTTGCAACAGTTGGATCGATTTATTCCAAACAGATCAGCAATGGATTTGAACTATGCACGTTACATGCTCGCAGAAGCTTGGAAAGACAAGGAAAATCCAGCAGTGTATGCTTTTCCATCCAGAGAGGCGTACAGGAAAATGCTCGATGAAGCCCTCAATATGAATAGGACACGGATTCTTGCATTCAAAGTCAAGCTGCCTACCCCAACTAAGTCCATTCTGTATGAGTTTCATTGTCTGCTCACCGGGCCAAACCCTCAAAATGCTGCCAGCACATTGCCCAGGTTTGTGTTGTTAAGTGCTTTTCCCGATAGATGAGAGGTTTTTTATAACATGAATGTTTTATTGAAAAAATTCTAAATTTAATTCATATATTTATTCAGACTTGTTAGAGAATTTTGGATGCCCCTAACATTTTGGATGATTACTACCTGAATCTACTAGATTGGGGTAGCAACAATGTTGTCTCCATTGCTCTTGGAGACACTGTGTATTTGTGGAATGCATTTAACAGTGCTACATCGGAACTTGTAACAGTTGCTGAAGAAAATGGCCCTGTGACCAGTGTCAAATGGGCTCCCGATGGACGACGCGTTGCCGAACAACTCGGAAGTTCAGCTATGGGATTCACAATCCAATAGACTGGTGTGTATCATTATAATACTTCCTCATAATTTTTAACGGAGTTTGATTGGATTCATCTCAAATCTAGCCTGATGCTATATCCAGGTCAATTTATAACATTCACATATTTTCATTATGTACTGCAGCTGAGAACTTTGAGAGGCGGCCATGGGTCACGAGTTGGTGCTTTGGACTGGAATAATCACATTTTGACTACTGGAGGTATGGATGGTCGGATCATCAACAATGATGTTAGAATGAGAGCACGCATTGTCGAAATGTATAGTGGACATCATCAAGAAGTTTGTAGGCTTACATGGTCAGCCTCTGGCCAGCAGTTAGCCAGTGGTGGTAATGATAACCTCCTCCACATATTGGACAGATCGACGGCTTCGTCTAATGCTCCAACACAGTGGCTTCATAGGCTTCAGGAACACACTGCTGCTGTCAAAGGTCTTGCGTGGTGTCCTTGGCAAGGTAATTTATTGGCCTCAGGTGGAGGTGCAGGTGACCGGTGCATAAAATTCTGGAACACACACACCGGTGGGTGCTTGAGCTCAGTTGACACAGGCTCACAGGTTTGTGCTTTGTTATGGAATAAAAATGAGCGCAAATTGCTTAGCTCTCATGGTTTTACTCAGAATCAGCTCACTCTCTGGAAATACCCTTCCATGATGAAAATAGCTGAGCTCACTGGGCATACATCCCGAGTTATTTTCATGGTTCAGGTACTGATTTATATCTTATGAGAAGAATAATGCGACACTATAATCTCTTAATATCTTAATTCTGATCCTTTTCTTGTACTCCTCTGATCCAGAGCCCGGATGGATGCACGGTTGCATCAGCAGCAGGGGATGAAACACAGAGACTTTGGAATGTTTTTGGGAAACCTGAAGTGGCAAAATCTGCACCAAAGGCTAACTTAGAGCCATTTTCTGACGACAACCGTGTTAGATGATTGACACGGTATTTCAAATTTGATTATTCTTTAGTGCATGAAATTCCTAGGAATGCATGAACCTAAAATGATCAGCGATCGTCCTCTTAATTTTCTTTTAAGCTACACTCCAGGTACAAATCTGAATGATCCATCCTCCAGTATTCATTTCATTGCATATATTTGATCTGTCATTATTATCATTGTCTGATAGGTTTTTTACATTTCTTAATTAATCTGTCCCCTTGATTTTACAGGACGCTCATTGAGCGGTCTCGTGTCTAGAGAAACGGAAGCAAAAACTTAAAGCAAGCAAGCAAGCTTTCCTATTTGCAACAACCAATTATTATACGGCAAGGTGATTTACTTTTTCACCTAAAATAGCACAAAAGCAAAATTCGAGGTCATATATAATTTAGTTTCTTCTCCTATAACAGTCTTTCATTCCACTTTATGAAACACGTCACTGAATCATTGTAAATAAGATGTTTCTTTACATCTGATCTTCGTCTTCTTCATTCAAACAATTTGATATTGATTGCAAAAGTTTGTGATGAAACTGTTTCTTGAGGTCGCCAAAATTTGAAGTGTTTTGCTTCGAAATATTAACCATATATCGGTTTTTTGTGTGTATGTGTTACTGTGTATCTACATGTAATTATATACACATGCATAGATAGACAAGGACACAAGAAAAGAACATTGGATATTTCCTCTACAGCAAAATCTGTAGCAGGTTACAGAATTTTTTTCTTTTTTTTTTGTAGCATCAACTTTGCAGGCATGTTTGAAATAGCATTAGCATCTACAGGGGCGGAGCCAGGAAAGTAACTCAGGGTGGGCACAATTTATCGATGTTGAACGTCGAGTTTTTAGTTATGGATTTAACGATAATAAAAATATAAAATAATATTACGACAATATTAAAAATAGCATAGTTTATAAATTATACTTGTTCTTTTACTCTATTCAAGCTTCAATACATTAACATATTCTTCTTCTATACTCATTTATAGCATTTTTTTCCCGTGATAAGTACTTGTATATTCAAATTAACACAAAACTTCCATAGAGAAATGCATGACATAATTTCAATGGTAAACTTCGAATTTCCTCGACAAAAGATAAAAAAAATTATTTTTTCCTAGGATATCACTTTCTACAAACTATGGCAGATCGAAACCCTCAAGCATCTGGACTGAAGATCAGATCACCAATACTGCAGTTCCATATATAGGACAAAAGAATGATTATCAAACTCGGGAAATTTTACATAGATTCATTGGATGGTAAGCTATAGTAAATAGATCATACCCCTTTTATTTTTAGCTCTTGTAAACTCCTTGGCTTTCTCAACTTCGACGGCAGCCTCTTCAGGAGAACTTTCTCTAGCATCTCGAGAGAGTGCACATAATAGAAGTTGTAGAAAAAAATGTGAACTGGGAAAAAACCCTTGAACCACAACCATCATTTACACCACGAGGATGGATTGGGCTGGGCAGTGGATTGAGTCGGGGGCTTGGGCTGGAATGTAGCTATTTACTTAAAAAAAAATCTGGGCTGGGGTTGAGCCAAGAAGTTCAGGGTGGGCCTGTGCCCACCCTGGTCCTCATTGGGCTCCGCCCATAAGCATCTATGTCGGAATCATTGACTGTGTACTGCATTAGATCCACGATTTTCAAATCGTGATAGTCCCCTAATGGACATCCTTGGTTGCTTCAGACTTGAGCTGCTCAATCTTCTTTTACACGAAAAAATGGCTGAGTCCGCAAAGAAAGAAAGAAAGATTCTTGTGCTTTCTGTTTGATTTCCCAATTTACTGCCTTATCGAAAAGATAAGTGAATTGGGATGCACCTGGCTGCCAAATCATAATCCTTCAATTTTTCTCACCCGTTTCCCTGTATAACTAAATTTCTTTGCTCGATGACTCAAGTAATTTAGGGGTTGTTGACGAAGTTTTGAATAAAAGTTTTAGAAAATTTTAATAAAAGTTGATGAAATATGTAATTAAAAAGTTGTGTGTCTTGTAAAATGTGCGATTAAAATTGAAGTTTAATCTGTAGAAAATTTGATAAAATTTCAGCGAAGTTTTATCAAAGAAGCACTTAATTTTATTCCACGAACCATTTGTGTAAATAAATTTTGTTTGGCATAAGCCTTGAGGTAAGTGGGACTTGTTTATGGATCTCTACATAGTAGAATTAATTTTTTTCCTTAACTACCAATTACATTGAAATTCAATATAACATAGAGAAAGATACAATACATTGGTACCGTATCTCTTATTTTTAAAGTAAGTTTAGAAATACATCGGTTGAATTCATTAAGCCTTATAAAAATGTTCTTGTTTGAAAATGACAAGACAAATTAACCGTTTTTCCATCTTTAACGATCAACGTTTTAATTTATGTATGAACGTAAAACAATGGTATAGAGTGACAAAAGCCACTAAACTAGAACAAATACCTAACTCTTGATGAAAAGTTGAAGAGGGAAAATATTGCAATAAATAGCATAAGTCACACAAAGTCAGGAGTAAAATTTCTATGTATTTAGGTAATTGGGTCACGATATGCTTATGAGTGAATAGCAATGACAAGAAATGTAAGGTTTGAGTACTTGTTTTACTCGTAATTCTATTAACATCTAAAGTTTTAGCCGTCAAGGTATAAATAGCGTTGTTTATTGAAAAGTAACTTGTACAACATAGAATAATACTAAGAATTATTTAGATAGACGATTAATCGATTATTACTTAATGTTAATCGACGACCCAACTCCTTGGGCATATATTCTTTACATCATAAAATATAAAAATAAGTATAAACATTGTTAAGATTTGAGGTTCCATATTAAAATGTCAACTTCATCAAGAGGAGTAGTCCAAACTCTTATAAATTAGTTTATATTTTCATTATTCAATGTGGAATTTTATCCTTATTGCCATGCTGATGGGGGTTTAGAAAAAGAAAAAAAAAACTATTGACGTGGGTGGTTGAGAGTCTTGAGACAAGTTGCAACCGTTCCAACATTATTAACATGCAACGACATCTATTCCCTTTGACATAGATCCCATAACCTCATTTTGAAAATAAATATTTCGGTTAATTATTCCCTTGAGCAAACGCATTGTATCCATGATTTTTAAGATAACTTTCTGATGAAAACAATCCCATCCACATTCTAATGCTCGTAATGTGTAGATGTAACTCAAATAATTAAACAAATTCAAAGTTCGAGTACTCTTTTTCGAGCTACTATATTGAAATGCATATAACATATCGGAAAAAAAAGATTACACGAAAAATAAAATTTTAATGAATTTTGTTATATTTCCATTGGAGCATTTATTTATATGTTATATACCTTGTTTAACATAACTTAATAATTTGATAAAAATTCAAGTCAAAGTCAACGATTATTTCATGGAGTTCATAACTTTTATCAACTTTTCAACCATACATCTCATCAGTTTTTAGCAAAATCTAATTTTTAGCTACACCAAAACATAGACATAAGATTTAGTGTTACATTCTATTAGAATTCTCAGATGGAATGATCGTTAGTAAAGTAGAATTTAGAACTCTTTGAAAATGTTCAATTCTATTTGAATTGAATTAATTTAAGACTCTCTAAGATTTTCATCTCACCAGCAACTCTATCACGCTATCAACGCACTAATTGAGTGACATCTAACATTTTAAATTGCAACAAATGTTAAGAACTTACGATGAAAATTTGTTCCATTATTTTTATTTAGTGATTGATAAAGAGGATGATATTGCACCCGTCTAAGGGATGATTTCTACGTTTTCCAATAATTAAGTGATGTTCAAAATTTGTTGGACGATGTGATTAAACACGAAGGCAGACCATGAATATTACAAATATGTTCTCTCTAATATCATGTTATAAACAATAAAATTAAAGTTAATGAAACAAATACCAGACAAACAAGAAAATTTAGTTTTATACTAAAAATGGTATATAGAACAATTTATTTACAGATGTTACAAATAAGACAATATATATTACAAAAATACTATATAGATTTTGCGTACTTTTGAGGAGGAATATTTTGGAAAGATTGTTAAAGTTGGGGCACACTCTACCTTTGTCCTTTTGACTAGAAACATTGATACCTACAAAAGTTATTACCTTACGTAAAATCATTTAGTCAGAGTTCGAAATTCAAATTCATCCTAACTCTGTAATATTAGGTCTACAACACTCGAATTAAAAGAAATTAAAATTTTATTCACCATACTATCTACTCGCGTCATGTCTATATACAACACAAAAATAAATAAATAGTTATTAGATCTAGGGATGAAATTCAACAAAGTTCTAATAAATATTTGTAGCAGTAAATGTATATCTGGTATACAGTAAATTCTATTGTTGTATAATATATAATTTGTTTTTTTTTTTCATAATTTAATACTTTTCTTACATTATTTTACGCACTTTATCAAATATGTCACAATCGTTGAAAGTTTTATTAGGGACAAATTGAAATTCAAAAGCTAGTTTCCTTATGGAAACCTTTTCCTTTTGTATTGTCCACCCCCAAAGTGGCTTAATTATGGTCCCCATTATTCCTTTAATTTGAGGGAAACTCAAGTTGCCTCATTTGTGGGGGCATTTTGCTCCAAAATCATATCCATTTTCAGATTTTCAAAAGTCATTAATACATTTACAAGTCAACTTGACACTACATTTATGTTGAGAATAAATGTTTTGTCTTGTCGAGTTTATTGGATGACAATTGTGTGTAAAATCTTCTTTTTCAGTCTTCGCCATTTGAAAAAGGACCTCTATTGCTATGGAAGTCGAACATTTGATTCAAATATGAGATCAAAAATATGTTTACAATCCAATTTTATGTTTGATTACACAATATTGAATTGGAGGGAATAGAAGTAAAATTATAAATAAGTTCTGACATTTGTTCTTCATTTCAAATTTTCTTTCTTTTCGTCAATTTATCAAGAAAATTTGAACGCAAGTAAAAAATTATTAACTGATGAAACATGAACTTTTAATCATTTTTTAATTATTATTATGATGCGTTCTTTTTTTTTTTTTTTTTAATGTGAAAAGCACTCCATAACTTAAATTAGATGTTAAAATTGATTTAATTGTTTGAAACATTTTTTTTTTTGTTATAAGTCAATACATAATTATTGTAATAATATGAGGAAGTTTGCTAACAAGGTAGATGAGTTGTCCATGGCTAGTTCTTGCTAGGTTAAACTCAGATGATTTACGTGTCGTGCTTATTCAACTTACGTACGTCAATTAGTTTTCGTTGTTGTCATACGTCAACTAAATATTGAAATTAATTATTATTTTGTTAACATAAGATTCACTTATCATAATTAAAAAAATGTCTTGTTGAGATAGTAGAATTCGATATCTCCACGGGAGCCCATGTGGCTTGCAAGGCAACGGTACATTGCCCTTAGAAGCCACGTTACACAAATCGGTTCTAAACATTATGAAATTGCAATATCACTCGTATTTCAATAGTTAAAGAATACAACATTATCAATAGTAGAATGCCACGTAGTTTCAAAGCATGATAAACTCTAATAACCTCTGGCCGAATAAAATTAACAACTCTTGATTAAAAAGAAGATAGTATGAATGGGATACTACATACTGGAGCTCCATATGTAACTTGGAACATGTTTTTGGCTCTCAATCATTACATTGTAATGACTCATTCTCACCTAGTAATAAGTAAATTATGTGAATAAGCAAATTTGATGCCTTTCCAACATCGTAAAACGTTCAAGAAAGGGAAGAAATCACCGAGTTTCGATTTCTTCATACGCCTTCGATCCCTCCCAAGAACTTCTTGCATTGGTAACTATAAAATTAAATAAACATCGTGCGATCATAATTAGCAAATACATACCATTATCACCGTTCATAGGAAGAAGGCTGTCTCCTCTACTCATAAAAAAAGAGAATCTACATTCGTTTGTATATCTTCGCTTGGACTTCCAATTTTGCCTATCAAATTAGAATTTTTGAATTTTGGCTTGTTATGCATTGTGCGTGTTATGGTTAGACCACTAGAAAGCCATGTACTAGTATATATAACATAACCAACTATTGAATTCTTAATTTGGAAAAGATTTTCCACTACTAAATAAAGCAAATGAAAGAGAAATCACCCCCACCCCTCTCTCGGTTCCTATAATTTGAATGATGCTTTCACAAGATAAAGTGGACATGAAAGTAGTCTTTTTCTTCAACTATAGGGTTTTCAGAATTCACCGTGCTGTTATCGGAACCATATGAAACTGCATACTCTAGCTATTCTATTCAATTCCATATGTGAAATTGGATTTCATCGGTACGAACACTCTCTCTATCTCTTCATTTTTTATTTATTTTTTGGATTTGATTGGAGTAATAACGGTTAACAGACATTAGGGTTTCTTGAATTGTTTTGTTTTTACTGGAAAAAGGTTCTAATGGATCGGTTTGGATGTGTTGAATTACGCTGTTAAGCGAGTCACATTTTATTGTTTATCTCAAGGCTTCTTTATTTATCTATTTTTAATTATTGAATTTTGGTTTACTTTTGGTGGGGGGCATTCTTCTTTTTTCGGTGAGGTAGTTTATGACGGTTAATATGTGTAATATTAATACTTCATTGGCAGTTTAGTTGATATCTTTTGCCTTTCGAGAATGCAGAACTATTATTTTTTAACGTAATTGTTTCTTGTTTCTTGGCGTATTATTCGTTTGTCAACTTATAAAATGTCATACTCTTTGATCTTCTTTTCTTTTATGGGGTGAGGTAGAAATAATTTTGTCAGTAAGTTTGATTTGAGATTAGAAATACACAGTGCTTCATTGAAAAGTGCATTTGAAAATTGAATAGGAAAATCAGTCAGGAATGAAAAGTTGTAAGTTGTGATATAGAATTGTCCTCTAGTTGGCTACCTAACAAAGTTTGGTAACTTCTAAAAAGACCGTTGTCCTGTATTGATTGACTATGTTTTGTTTGTATTTAATATAGAGAGAATGATTTGGTCTCTTTCCAGCGTCTTGGATGATTTGATTCTGTAAATGATGTACTCGTGCTTTCTGTCTAAAGAAAGATATATTTTAGAGTGCAGATTTGTAGCAGGTAGTTGTTATTTTAGCTTTGGCGAGATAAAAGGGCCGAGGTAAATGGAGACTGCTAGGCGTTGGTTCAAAAAATTCCTTTCCAAAGAGAAACCCAAGCCTCCGAGCAAGAAGAAGGAACCCACAAGTAACGGGAAAGAAGGGTCAAAAATGCCAGTGAATGAGGAACCACCTTCAAATGCGACTAAGCAGAAAGTCGAGGCTGCGAAGCAGTATATAGAGAAACATTACAAGGAGCAGATGAGGAGCCTTCAAGAGCGGAGGGAGAGGTAATGACCCTAATGATCAGTGTAATTCTTGCTTATGTTTATGCCGGTGATCAAGCCTGTGTCTATATTATTTTATATTTTTGTTGAAGTTTTGAAAAATTCACCAAATAAGCAACTCTATGGGTGCATGCAAAAGAACATCTGCCACAGATCATGTACTAGTTGGCATGATTATCGTTATCTTTTTTACCGGATGCAGGTATATTGTTTTGAAAGATATTAAATAAATGTTCGTTGTTCTTGCCGTTGCTGTTTCAAATTCCTCATTTCGTGATAACATTTCCTATATAATGGATATGAAAGGGATTAAATGGTAGTTGGTCTTGCCACTGTTGTTGCACAGTCCTCATTTCATGATAACATCTCCTATATAATAGTTTTGAAAGTGATTAATTAAATGGTAGTTGTTCTTGCTTCTGCTGATGCTCGGTTCTCATTTGTCGATGACATATCGCATATAATAGCTCATCACTGGTTATTATATATTACTATTTCAATCAGGTAATTACTGAGTTTGAAGCATTGCATCATTCAGTTATTACTGCCTTTGTATTTGCAAGGGTCACCATTGGCTTGAAGAAATATACCGAATAAAGCCAGTATAATTCTATCATTAATTTGTACGCTATAGCATAGTGCACTGCCCAATGTATCTATATTCACACTTATGTCTTTGATGACTTGTTATGCATGCTCATAGAGCATCGCTGGCAACTACTACCTTAATAACTTCACATCTATCTAAACACCCGTGACAACATTTTAATGCCTTTTATTTTAGTTGTTTTAACTTAATGCTGTCTCTATGTTGGCTCTACACTAACATCTTGCTAATTTGCACTTCTCAAGTTGTGAATACCGCTAAATATTGTCTTTATTATGCAAAAAATAAAACCCTGGTTCTTCTTATTTGTTGCTGGGAAGGAAGTTAAAAATAATCATTTAGATGAAAACAATACGTGGAAGATGATTTGAAATTAGACATTTTGTGGGAATGTATATGTTTAACATGACTTATTTATTTGTGGAGTTTAATGAAAAAAATTCATCGACTTTTTCCCAAATGTCATGCTAAAACATTTTTTGTGAAACCTTAAGAAGTGAATGCATCAGATAGGGGAGATCAAGGAATTGAAGAACTAGCCTTTGGAGGTTAAGCTGCATAGGTTAAGAGAGCGAGAAAGAGTTGGAGGAAGTGAGAGTAGTGGGACATGCATGTATGCCTTGATTAATTGTTGCCGTGAAGGAATTCTATGCTACTTCTTGTGTTTATGTGTCTCTTCGTAGCGGTGAGCTTGGTCGACATCAACTTCCATTAGTTAATGCTAATATAATATATTAAGCGCCTGATAGAGCCTCATTTTTTTTTTTTTTTGCCCAAAATGCATTTTAGAATAGTATTTTGATGGAGAATGTGTGGTTAAAAAATAATAATTTTTTTTTAGTGTGCGTGTAATATTATTTTATTAAAGAATGTGTAGTTAAAAATAAGAGAGAAAAATGTATTTTAGAAATAATGGGGACCAAATAAATGCTAAATACGACACATGCAGGGATTATCTTAAATACGAAATAAATGCAGGGAATCAATAATACAAATTCGACCCGTAAGGTGATTGACCTGTAAAATTCTTTTCAATTCAGCATTACGGTGTAAATTAATGGTTTCAAGCATATCATCTGCTACCAATGCCCTCAATTTGTTTCTCAACCTCTAAGTGCAATTTAAATAGTGTTTCTGTTGTTGATATTGAGTTATAAATAATGGTGCCCAAGACATGTTGAAGGTCAAAACTATATGCTTTTAGGAAATCCTGCTATTTATAGTTAATGAATCATGTCCATAAGAGTCATCTGTGTTGGATACACTCAGAATGGAAAATATTATAATGCTTATTAGACCATTGGTCATGTGGCTTTGGGTTCTTACCATATGCATCAGGTATATGGATAGAAAGAATGGTCACGTAATTAGAATGATGAGGTGTTTATTTCATGCAGGCGTTGTTTGCTTGAGAAGAAATTGGCTGATGCTGAGGTCTCTGAGGAAGAACAAAACAATATATTGAAGTACCTGGAAATAAAAGAAACAGAATATATGCGCCTTCAGAGGCATAAAATGGGTGCTGATGATTTTGAGCCATTAACAATGATAGGAAAGGGTGCATTCGGGGAGGTCTGTCTCTGTCTGTCTCTCTCCCCCTTTACATGCTTATGGGTGCACGTTTGTCTTTCTATCTGTCAATATATTTTCCCCCTCTCTGATCTACTCCCTTCAGCCTTTCCCCATTTGCAAAGAATCAAGCAAGAAACGATGTATAATTAGTAAAACTTATGCCAGGGTGATGTGATTCTGAATCTATACATTTGCGTAAAATGCTCAGTTGGCTTCATTTCATTAATCAGGACAGCGCTTGTTTTTTCCTTAGAATCTTGTGCCTAAAGGAAAGCTTTGATTCCAATATGCCTTTTGGCCTTTTCCACAAATGCTGAAAATTTAATTGCAAATTTCTAGAGATAAAAATATATGTTGCCTTCTTTCTCTTGATATTATTGGATCTTCTCACTATACGAGGTAGAGGATTTAATAGAAAGAATGCTGAACATTCTTGTTCCTTGATGTTTTCATTATTATTGGTGAACTGATTTCATACCTGAGGTGAAATTCCATCCTCCGGAACTTGAGTATATGCTGAAAAGATGTATCACATCTGCTTTTATTTCTTTTAGGAATTGCTGTTACATCTTGTTGTCTCTTTAACTAGTTGGAGAAAATATATTATTTTGCAAATGCAGTTTTTATACTCTTTACAGAAGTTTCCACTTAGCATTCATTGACTTGGATTCCTTCACGTGGTATAGGTTAGAGTATGTCGGGAGAAGTCAACTGGTCACGTATATGCCATGAAAAAGCTTAAGAAGTCAGAGATGCTTCGCAGAGGCCAGGTGTTGATATATCTTGCACACATAATATTAAAGTTTGTAATTGTTATGCACTCGTGCTTGCTCCTACTATTCCCTTTGTATGTTTGTCCAGGTTGAACATGTCAAGGCAGAAAGAAATCTGCTCGCAGAAGTTGACAGCAATTGTATTGTCAAACTTTATTGTTCTTTCCAAGACGAGGAGTATCTTTATCTTATAATGGAATATCTCCCTGGTGGGGATATGATGACTTTGCTTATGCGCAAGGATATATTAACTGAGGAGGAGGCCAGGTTTTACGTTGGAGAAACAGTACTTGCCATTGAGTCTATCCACAAACATAATTACATTCATAGGTCGATACTAATCCTCTATGGGAGCAATTTGGTCATCTTGTCATGGTTTTCTGGTTTTATATCAGGTGGTGTTTGTCTTCGTAATTTGCAGAGATATCAAGCCTGATAACTTGCTTCTTGATAGAAATGGACACATGAAATTGTCAGATTTTGGATTATGTAAACCGTTGGACTGCAGAAATATTCAAGAAAAGGATTTCTCAGTAGGAGATAACTACAGTGGGGCTCTACAAAGTGATGGCCATTCTGCAGCACCTAAGCGTACACAGCAAGAACAACTGCAGCATTGGCAGAGGAACAGGAGGATGCTTGTAAGCTTTCCAACTGCATGAGTGTCATTCCCTTTCCTGGGAAGCCGCCTTTCTTTTTCCTCATAAAAAAGTTCCTTTCCTAATGACATGACTATCATTCCCATCCCTTGTGTCGCCTTTCCTTCCTCCCCACAAAAAAAATGACAATAATAAAATATGAATAGAAGAGGAATCCTGATGTGTAGAAAAGGCGTGAACCTCACTATTACAGGTGTACAAAAATGCAGTCATTGGTCTCTTTCAATTCTCATCATCTTCCTCTATCTTCATTTGTTATTTGTCATGTATTCTTCTTGAATTCTGGGAGTAGGGTTCAATCCATTCCTTAGGAGCATGTTTCATTATTAGCCCTAGTTTTTATGTATTTGTTTCTGTGGATTATGTCAGTGGATTTCCCTTAGGCCTAAGGTTCTCCTTTAGTTTCTAAAATGTAACGTGTCTCCTCTACATTGTGAAATGTAATTTGTACTGTGATTTCAACTAGTCTATCTTGGATAAGCTGTTAACTTGCATAAGTATCAAGGATCTATATTCCATCTCCCTCCATGTCCATGTAGTTTCAAAACAATTCAAGCATTCCAGAGATAAGTAGATATCTTGGAATTTCTCAAATGTTTTCTTCTAGGAGATGTTTTTTTTTTTTTTTTTGGGGAATTGTATGTTTTCAAATTTCCTGCTGGGGTACAAGGACTGTTAAAGTCTGTATTGAAAATTGCTTTTCTGTTTTAATGCTGTAGGCCTATTCGACTGTTGGTACGCCTGATTATATTGCTCCTGAAGTTCTGCTGAAAAAAGGATACGGAATGGAATGTGATTGGTTTGTGTTTGTCCATGTAAAGCGTTTCTCATATTGAACTGGAAAGGAAAATTGTTTTGTCCATCTAATGAGATTGTGTCGACTGTGTTATCTCTACAGGTGGTCTCTTGGGGCTATCATGTATGAAATGCTTGTGGGGTATCCACCTTTCTATTCAGATGAGCCTATGTCTACTTGTAGGAAGGTAATAACGGGTTTCATGTCCTAGTTTTCGTTGACACTGAAGAAAGCTTCTGTTTTACATTATAATATTAGTAATGGGTTTCATGTCATACTATTATGTATGAAATGTGCTTCTCTTTACCATTTCTAAAAAGTTCTTTTATTTATGACCTTTTTTTTTAGAATTATAAAGTTGTTTCCATTATGCACTTTTATATTATCAGGATTCAAGCTGGTTATGTAAAATTCCTTCAAATGATGTGGGAGACTCTGAAACCAAAATCTCCTTTATATTGCTAACTTTATTATTAGCTTGTGTCCTAGAATATATACTAGTTTGCTTTGTCGCTTTTGGTTGTTTTTCCTAATTAATTCCTAAGATATTGTCGTTGAATAAACGTATTGTCACTGTCTGCTTTCTGGCTAATAATTTGTCTTATAAGCTTTCATAATTATCACATTAATGATGAAAGATAAATCCTTACTGCCATTTTGTTAAATCCATTTGATAGATTTTCAATGTTCTTCCCATTTTTAGCTTAGGTAGTAGAACAAGTTGAGGAACTTAAGATTTAACAAAAGATAGCAGTAGATAATGCTGGATAAGGCTTCTACCCAATTTGAATAGTTTCAACTTTCAATTAGATAATAGTTTTTACTTTTCCAGGTCGATATGGGTGTGGGTGAAGCATAAGGTAAAAAATGTAAAATTGATATCAAATTCTTGATATTTTTCTGACATTGTAATGTGTTAGTGATCTTCTGGCGTTGACAGGGGAGAAAAAGATGCTACAGTGCATGTTCTAGCTTCTCATTTGTTAGCATTTTGATATTGATGTCAATAGCTTGAGTATCGCTTCTTTATCCAATATCTGTTTTGATTTGCTCATTTATTTTGGTGCAGATAGTGAACTGGAGAACTCATTTAAAATTTCCCGTAGAGGCAAAGCTATCCCCAGAAGCAAAGGATCTTATCTGTAAACTCTTATGTAATGTTGAGCAAAGGCTTGGAACAAGAGGCTCTGATGAAATTAAGGTATCTGCAATATGTTTCAATAGGAATCTTCTTAATAATTGATAGTCTGGTGAACTGATGTAATTACCTGTGGCATTGTTATCTTTTCAGGCTCACCTGTGGTTCGAAGGCGTAGAATGGGACAAGTTATATCAGATGAAAGCTGCTTTTATTCCAGAAGTTAATGATGAGCTGGACACGCAAAATTTTGAAAAGTTTGAAGAGGTCTCCTCAATAGTACAGTTTCACCCATTCTAACTTTTGCAAAATTGGTATTTTATTCCTTTTCTCATTCTTCTTGTGTTT
The DNA here is from genome assembly GCA_903798385.1 of Fraxinus cuspidata. NCBI lineage: Eukaryota > Viridiplantae > Streptophyta > Magnoliopsida > Lamiales > Oleaceae > Fraxinus > Fraxinus cuspidata. The sequence goes on along the minus strand of CAIGRP010106998.1, from coordinate 28,815 downwards.
TCCCAGTCAGACAATCAAATTCCAATTACTACAAGATCTGGCCCCTGGAGAAAGGTTTGTATATGATTCTGGAATTAGAATTTCTAGCTACCATGATTTCTTTGACATGGAAAATACTTTTCTTCGAATTCTGAAGCATATTTTTTATTATCAAATGTGTCCACGATGTATGCTTAGGGTTTGTTTTCTGGCTGCAGATGCTTTCATCTAAGGATGTCAACTTCATGGGTTACACATACAAGAACTTTGAAATTGTGAATGACCATGAAGTTCCTGGGATCGGTAACTCATATTTTCTTTAGATCAAAATGTGCATCTCTAGATTTTCATATCATGTGCCATTCAGAGATCTTATTATGTATGTTTCTTTTAATTGGATGTATATTTGTTGCAAATTGTACCTCTTTTATATTGTAATTCAGCATTTTTCCAAATTTTCACCTGGTTTCTAATTACCTCTCATTTTCTTCATAGCTGAGCTGAAGAAGAAAAGCACCAAACCCAAGAGACCTACCGTGAAGTCCCTCTTCAGTATGATTCTTTTTCCCTTTCTGTTTGTACGCTTATATTCGTTTCTGCTTGTCTCTACTCTGATGTGGTTGTGCATTGTTGTTGTGAGCGTTACGCTATGACCTTAACTTGCAAGTAGCAGTTCTTTTTCTTTTCTGAGACATTTATGGGGGTGGGGGAATAAAGTATCTTAACTACTGCTGACACTAACAGAGCCACTTAAGTACAAGTAGAAAAAGAGATCTCGTATTGCATGATGAGTACGAACAAGGGCATATTTGTTTGAGAAATTTCATATACTTTAGTATTATTTAGATCCCATCTTTCGGACAATTTGGTTGATAATCTTACATTCTATTGGCAAAAAAATTAACAATGCTCTAAGCTCATATCGGGTAAATATAGTTTGAGTACTTCACTAGAATTTCTCTACGTTACACCTCTTTGTGAGTGTAGAAATGGAAAAAAAAAAAAAAAAGGTGAGCCTATGTACATACTTATTTCCTATAAGATATGGGTACACGGGAAAAAATCGATGTGGCTGGCGCCTTTTGGCAGATAAAGAAAATGATATTTGTATAGATATGATTGTTAACGAACAGAAGCTCTAATCTGCCTCAAGAGGTTGAAAATGTTACAGCTAAAGCGTCTGTCCGAAACTCTCTTGGGAGATTCCGTACATGTTACTCTTTATCTATTTGGATAAATGGCAGAAATAGTGCCCAACCAATAGCCTCTTTGGTCCATTTAGCCCCAAACTTTTTTTCTCTGCATTAAGCTCCTCAACGTTTCAAAAATAGGCACAAACAATCCCTCACGATGGTTTCCATTGAAAACGACAGTTAAATTCATATGAATGGACAGAATTACCCTTGAGCTCAAATGAATAAAAACAGAGAAAAAGAAGATTAAAACCGTAAACTCTCCTCCACCTTCGCAACCCTAAACCCACCCCCAACCATGCCACTACCCCCACCCCTGTGCCGCTTCCACCACCACCACCACGACCACGACCAAGCCCTCACTGTCCCACTTTAATGATCTCCCAGCACTGCAACCTGATGCTCACAGCCCCATTGCAAGCTCCAAACGAACCAAATATCACTGCAACTACAGCAACTGGTGCCTGCCACCAAAATCCCAAGCCTCACTGGTGAACATCCTTTTACCTATCTCAAATGAATCCAAATGAACATTCAAAGCAGCACCAACAACAAAATGACTGAAAGTGCGGTTATTGTGAAATCATAATTCTCTTTTCCAATCTTCAGAATTGTTGGGGATATTACACAGATAATGTGCATATTATATTCATATCAATATGTACCATTTTATGCTCATGAAATCGAAACATAATTCGGTTTACCAAAATAGTTGAGAAGACAATGTAATGATTTACCGAATTAATATGGATTCATTACTTTCCAATTTTGAATGAAAGCATGTCATTCTTCAATCAAACCTTGCAATATAAACATATAAATAAGGTTAACATCATTCTGAAATCAAACATAAATAAAATCAAAAATGAGAAAGATAAGGAAAGAAGAGATGCAAGTGATGCGATTGGCCGAGACAAGTGTTGAACACTTTGTCCTTGAGATGGATTTGCCCCGTATCGGCGCTAACGGTTTTCGGCAACCATATCCTAATATACAATAACCATGTCAAGCCATAGGAGCACTTCAAATCTCTTAGACCAACGAACTAGAACAAAATTCTCTTTTTTCCAAACTATGAAGTTTATGTAAAGAAACCACTTTTGATGAAGTGTTTAATGCAACATAAAATGAAAAGAATGACATGGAATGACAAATAAACGTCCAAGGAGTCTTACATATAAAGCATGAAAGTTGTGGGCGAAGGAACTCACCCAAAACTCAGTAATTTTCATGAAATGTTGCAACCCAACCTGTCTCTCGCCTATCGCTAGATCATCGCTCGAGCGACAAAAGCAGAGAGTCAGTCGCTCACCTTGCGCTGGGTTGTCGCTCGAGCGACAGCCTTACATGCTGAATTCCAATTTCCTTCAAACTTTGGGCCACAATTTCTCATTCATCCGTAATTGGTTTTGAGATTCCAAATATAATACGACGATCTATTCGACAAGTAGAACAAGTTCACCTATTTACATTTGTAATTTAACCATCGGATTAAGTCCGAATATTTGGTCAAAGTTGACACAAAGTCACTTTTCATGGTTTATACTTAATCAAAATTTCAATCTTAAAACCAAATTCCAACAAGAAGTGCTCTCGCAATCTGAAATTATTAGAAATTTCTATTCTACCTCTACAAACCATTATTTTTTTAGTGCAAATGGGGGCTCTTGGTGGGGAGAGTTTGTGGAATGGGTTTGCCAGGGTCCAAGGATTAATTTTTGTTTCTTTTGTTTTTCTCCTTTTTGCCCTTTTTCTCCATTTATTTATTTAAACTTGAGTTTAATTCTGTCTTTTTGAATTAACTTAACAACTTTTAGATGGAAAAGTCAAGCTGTTGTATTTGCGCCTATATTTGAAATGTTAAGGAGCTTACTGCCAAGAAATTGAGGTTGAATCTAAAAGTGCCCACTATTGCTGCGATTTATCCCATCCATTTCAGCCCTTGTCGGGACTGTTTAATTATAAACACTTTTGGTTAAACCACTTCCTATCCTTACATTTCGTGGAAATTGTAAGTACTATCCATTTATCCACCACACATTTCTATCTATTTATTATTTAAACCAATTATAGACAATTCTATATTTTTCATTAGGACAGGCTTCCTAGCACAATTATATATTTTTATTAGTTCTAGGAGTTTCTGTAGTCCGTTGAAGTTATCTCCTACACATAATTTTGTCGAGTATCTGATTCGGCTATGACATTTTATGGAGCTTCTGTTCAAACCTTTTTCACTTATTCAAAATATTACAACATTACCCTCTACATCCCTACATTTCAAAAATATCCCCAAAATTTACTTAATTCCATTCACCTCCCAATATTGAGGACCTTTGCAGCAGAAGGGGCAGCAGTGGGGGGTTTGGAGGAGGTGAGGATGGCAGAGGGAAGTCGTGGTATGATTTGAGGGATAGAAGTCAAGGGTAAAAAATAAAATTTCAATTTTCATTAAGGAATAAAATCACTTTCATCAAATTTTGTGTTTGTTGGTGCGAGCACATAGTAGATGTGTATTTAGAAACTTTGAATATTGTGGAAGAAAATGTCATAATGCCATCAGCTTTGTTGTTTATTCCAATCAAACATTGAAAATTTGTAACGATCTCCTAATGCACTTTGCAGATTACTAGCTTCAAAAATTGAACTTGCTGAATATAATTTGTTTATGAGATGATACTACAGGGGAGTAGAACCGTCCCTCTTTTAACCCATTGTTGTATTTCTTCCTTGAGATACTGTGAGATCTTGTCATTAAAGCAACTGAAAGAAATATGGAAATACGAGGATATGTGCCCCCCCCCCCCCAGGTTTGGTTTTGTTAAAAATCAGATTTTTAGTAGTTTTTTATAAAAGTTGATGAAATGTGTGGTTGTAAATGAGTTTGCAGAAAAATGAGTTTTAAGAAATGAGATTGTTAAACATTTATCCTTGTTTCGCATGTAACAGATGAAGATTCAAATTGTGCTCAAGGAAGTTTTCTCAATCTATTGCCTCGCCAATTAGAAATTTCGAAAGAGGATGAACCCTAAACTCGACACTCTGTTAATAATAACATCGGATCAACTGTAACAAAAAGGAGGTGGAAGTAAAATTTTTTTTTAGGTTTGTTGGGATGCTTTCTTCTGAATTTGTACCTTGTTTTGTGTAAATTATAAACTGATAGTACATAATTCCTTTCCCCCAGTCTTGCTGATATTTGATCTGTATTTTTTTTTTCTCCTTGGTCAAGCTACAGAGACCGTGATTCATTGCTTGCTCTGTATTTTTCATCTCAGACGAAGTCAATTATAGTGAAAAGAGAGTTTGAAAATATAAGTTTATAATCGAATTCTTGTTTTGATATTCATTTTGTACGAATCCTCTTTTTCCTCGTGTCGATTTGTATTTTGGTGTTTAATTCTGCATTGTCTAAACAAGTTTCCAGCTTTGAATTTGCACACCATTTTGAGATGCTACTTCAATTCAATTCGACCTATTATATAAGAGTAATTATATTAGAACCATGGTTTTTATTAACTGCACTATAGTTTAATTGAATTTAAAATTTAATCTTTGTTTATTATAATATTTATATTGTTAACTTTTTTTCAACGTATTTTTGTTTCCAACCTTTAATTAATTAATTAATTATTATTCTTTTCGATTTTTTGTCCAAAAAGTTTGTTGGGAAGAGTATAACTATAAATGCAAAATATTATTTCTCTCATTTCAAGGCACGCAAAAAGAATATGTTAATGGAAATTACCATTAAGGATGAAATGCATTAATTAATGAAATATTGAAAATAAGAATTCCATGAGAAAAATGGGCACATAGATATTAAGGTGAACAAATGCTCCGGATCTTAAGTCAAACTAAAATATGGTGTAAATTAAAAATACTGTTGTGAAAATAATTGCCTATTTTGAAAGAGTGATTATATTATTATTATATTTTTCTTGTTGAACATCTTTTAGTTGTAGTAAAAATCTCTATCTTTACTTATTGTTGCACTTAGGTCCTTGCCTTTCTTGTCACATTCTTATCCTTAGTTTTTCATTAATTAGCTCGTTTGATCCTAGGTTTATGTGCGCTTTCAAGATTTAAGTAAAGAGTATCATTGTGTTGCACTTTTGTATTTATTGTTTTTTAACTTATTTAAAAATAATAAGTCTTTTGACCTCTTTGCAATAGACCTTTAGGATGGGAATTGTCATTAAGAACAAAATGTACAAATTATGATAAGTTGATGATAAAAATAGAACGAGAAAAATTGAGGACGAAGGAATGAATAAAAATTGAGAAAATCTAATTCAATTAGAAATGGCATAGCAAAAAAAATAAAAAATAAAATAGCAGCAATACAACCACACAAACGATTAAATAGACTGGGAGTTCCTTATAATTTTCAGTCAAAATTAAATATTCATTTAAATTAAACACGCATAACTACTACATATCTATTATCCATATATTTTTTTGAATTCATTACCCACTCTATAAGTTACTTATCCCCTGCTCGACAAAAAGCTTATTTGAGATTAAAAATTGATCAAACTTTATTTTTAAGTACACATTTCATTGAACTCGCAATTTTTATTTATTTTTAACCAAATTTTTTTTATAAATTTACTAACGTAAATCTTAAAAAGCTTCGTGAAATCGGGACTTATTAGCATATTCGAACTTAGGCTTAAAAACATTGAGGGGAGACTTTTCAATCGTAACCTATAAAACGAACTTTTTGTCTTTTTTCAGAAGGTGATTTTAGTTTTGGTCTTCAGCGTAAATTCTTGGAAAGTATTTCCACTCGATATCCTTAGACAGAGTCAAGTCGTTTGTAATTTGTACAACGTTACTTTCATCATCCATCTCATCCACTTGTTAGTTCTTACACGGATCCCTCTCAGAAGCAATCTTCATTATTTCCCCGCATATTTTGTTTCCTTAGATTCCTTCACTATTTATATCTCTGCAATATATTGTTAATATAAAAGTCAAGTTTGTTATCCAATTTTTTTCTAATATGCAGAACGAAATCTGGGTTTTTTATATCCAGCCCCCAAGGAGTCACATATGTGAACTTTCTCCATCCAAATATGTATGCCGTTTTTTTTCCTGAGTTTCTGTTAAATCTTTGATTGAACCACATCATTCTTTTAACCATCCATAGATAAGATAGACCTATATATATATTTTTAAATTTTTAGTGACATTTTTAAGATTAAAAATCTAGAATTGGGGTTTTTCTGGTAACTCAGAGGAAGGAACTTTTGGGTTTCTGGATATTTGCTGCGATGATTTCATGGATCTGAAGGGTATATTTAAAAGTTTGGGATTTTGATGCTTTTGGTATTGAATAGTTGATTGTGGAATAAAGAAAGATTTTTTTTTTATTTTTGGTTTTATCGATTTTGGGAAATTAATTATGGATCATGTGATTGGAGGAAAGTTTAAGCTAGGGAGAAAAATTGGCAGTGGATCTTTTGGAGAGCTTTATTTGGGTAATTTGATTCATTGTTTATGTTTATCTGAATGTTAATTGTGCTATCACGTATTCAAATTGTTTTACTATAATTAATCTTTTTCAGGAGTAAATATACAAACTGGAGAAGAAGTTGCTGTGAAGCTGGTGTGTGATAATTTCTTCAACTCTCAGATTTGGACTTTTTTAAAAATAAATTTCCTAGTTGCTGAATTATGAAGTGTTCTTATTGATTTCAACACCCTTGGTTGTCAAAGATAGTCTTCAATTATAAAGATTGATGAATGGTGATTTAGTATAGTCTATCTGCCTCTTAAGGTTCCATCAAGTCGTTGATCGATGCATTTGTTGTTTTCTGTTTACTTATTTGAAATTACTATTTGTATGTACGAAGGCAGTTTGTTTGTCGAGTTTGAGTTGTTAATGAGATATGTTACGAAGTTCCCTACTTTATGGAATGGACATGCTTTTTGCATGTAGAATTTGTGATTTGATATGTTTAAAGATTTACTGACTGTTTAAATTTTTAGCATCTGATTTTAAGGCAATCTAATTGTTTTGTCTTCCCAGGAATCTGTTAAAACTAAGCACCCACAGCTTCACTATGAATCAAAGTTATATATGCTTCTTCAGGGAGGAAGTGAGTACTTAGATTTGTTAAATCTCTTACTTTTCATGAGTTATGTAGTGAAGGCAAATCAGGTTTCGTAATGATTTTGTTTGTTGCATGAAGCTGGAATTCCCCATCTCAAATGGTTTGGAGTTGAAGGCGAATACAATTGCATGGCTATTGATCTTCTAGGGCCGAGCTTAGAAGATTTGTTTAACTATTGCAATAGGAAGTTCACATTGAAAACAATTCTAATGCTTGCTGATCAGTCAGTAAGTAGGCGACCGTCATAGAATTTATTTGGGTTGTCACCCAACTCTTTTACCTACCGACTTTTTTGTATGTAGATTAATAGGGTTGAGTACATGCACTCTAGAGGCTTTCTTCACCGTGATATAAAGCCCGACAATTTTTTAATGGGTTTGGGGCGAAAAGCAAATCAGGTACATTCTTTTCCAGGAATTATTATGTGCGTTTGTGTCTTTGTATCATTTTGTTTGCTGACATTATTTTTCCGTGAGCACATTTTGGCCACTACACTTCTGTGAAGCTTTCCATGAGAATTTCTTTATGTCTACGCAAAATGTGGCCTAACCATCTAAGTTGTTATTCCCTTAATTTTTCCTCAATTGGTGGTACCTCTACTTTTTGCATGCATTTTTGTTTCCTATTTATCCAATTTTGAATCGCATCCATCATAAGATCTACGTTTTCACTACATTTATTTTATGGACTGTTGTCCTTTGAGGTCTTACCACACACAACCATATAGTACGGCTTGTCAAATGATTATGCAATTTTGTTTTTAACCTTTTATAGGTAGATATCACCTTATCAAATAAAATCCTTGCAGAAGTTGTCCAATTCATCCAGCTCACTTTTAATTCTAAACTTTATATTCTCTTGACCTCCACATTCCTTGTTAATGATCGAGCCTATACATTGAAAACAGTTATTTTTTGTGACCGATCTTTTATAGTGGCTCCACTACCATCTTTATCGTTACTAATACTAAAAATACTTTCGATGTACTTCGTCTTGGTTCTTCTTATCCCAAAACCTTTAGATTCTAAACTACCTTTCAAAAATTCTAACTTACTATTCCTAGCCGCATCTGTAAATAAGATTGCAGAGCAAGTAATCTCATTTTGGATAATTCTAGAAAGCTCATCCTTGCTGAAGGAAAGATATAATGATTGGTAGAATTGGAACCTTGCTGCAACTACAAAAAAACTTCTCACAACTACTCAATGATACCTCATTTATAAAATATTAGCTTATATATAAAAAAAAAAAAAAATACTTTGTCTAGCACTCAGCATAGCACTTCCAAACCCTATCATATGTTTTTCTAAAGAAAAATCTTATCTAAATATTTTTTCTTCTCTCTGCACTTTTCCATCAATATATACCAAGCTAGTAAATGGCATCTATGCTATATCTCCTTATCATAATGTTTCTTTGATAACTCTGGGTTACACCTTAGTTTAAGCTCAGTCAACCTCAGGCCATTTCATAGTAGGACTCATGTAATATCATCTAATTCATAAAATTAAATATCTCATTTGTTCTTATAAATAAACCCCATAACACTCTTCCTTGTTGATTTTGCATCTTTCACCTTTTAAAATTTCATCGAATAATTTTGTCAGCCATAAAATGTATACGTTGCCTAGATTTCATTAATCAAGTAGGAATTTTAGTCGGACTTATTGTTCTTCGCAAAAATTTTATTTTTATAACCACCCTCATTTCCTGGATTTTGATTCTTCTAGCATAGTCAATATTGCCATCCATGGTGGGATTCACCATCGACTACTGTAATAGAATAAATACTATCTCATAGACTCATATATCGTGCTGGAGCTTTATAATCATATCCACTTATGTTAAATATTTTCTCTTAAACAGATTAAATTACATTTTCTGTGTGACAAATTAATACCGTGTGGGAATTTTCTTAAAATGGATACATATTATCAAGTATTATACATTAATTTTGGGATGTTGCATGAAGATGATATCTAGAAAGTTTTGTTAATTACTGGAGATGTTAACTCATGGTATGCCTTTCAAAAAAATAAAATAAAAAAATTAACTCATAGTCTAATATATACTTGGAAGCATCTTCTGGCTGAACCTACCTTCATCTGTTCTTTCTTTTTCTATATACCCCCCCCTCCATTGGAATGACATGCTCTACAAGCCTGCTACCCACTCTAACACAACATTTTGATCTGTTTTGTTTCTTAACAGGTATATATCATTGACTATGGACTTGCAAAGAAGTACAGAGATCTTCAAACTCATAAGCATATAGCATACAGGTAAATTTTCTTACATGATCCCGAGTTTGGATGTGATTCTGAAAATGTGATATTGTCTTCTACCACTACAATTATAAATTTAAACAATCAATTGTAAGTCTGTATTTCGAATTTTGAGGACGACTAGTTTGTGCAAGTATTGTAATGGTTCAGAAATCATTGAATCTTTCCTGAACCTTATTTGGTTGATTTTGACAGCTAATGTCATTTAACAATTTGGGACTTGTACAATTGTAGTATGCATTGCTTCTCCTTGTGTGATTGTATAGTCGCAACCCGCAAGTTTGGTTGGCTATGAGTTTGCCATTTTTGAGGATGGAGAAGGGGTAAGATAATATTGGGAATGATGCATTCCTTCAACATTAGATATGCTCCTCTATGGCTTCCTGATTTATATCATTTAAATGTGAAATGGGTGAGTTACACTATCACAGGGAAGGATCCTGATATGGAAATGTAATTTTTGGCTTCCAGATGGGGCTCCATTTCCTGGGTCGTTAGCTCTACTTAGGCTCAACTATTGGATTGAGACATGGATTTTCTCTTACCCTCGTTTATAGTTGACTGTGCTCCGACTTTCTTAAGAAGGAAAGAAGTGCTTGTTGTTGTTATGTGAAAGCAATTAATTAAAGAGGGTAAGGACTAAAACATGGGAAACTGAAATGACATCCCAAATTCAGTTTGAAATTATTTTTCAGATTTCAGTGAAATGCTGAAAGCTGAAAATGTCCTCCATAGGGATGTAGGGATGTGATAGAGAAGGATGTCAAATCGTGAATGGATTGAGTAAAAGGACTAACATTAGCTTTTAGAATTTTTTGAAAATTTCACAGAATGATGAATGCAAAACAATTTTTTCTTAAGAGTTATGTGATGGAGAATGGTATTGATTGTGGTGTTTTGATTTTGTATTTGACAATGCTCTGTTATTATAATATGATTTCTAGTATTGTTTACTTAGTGGTGATGAAGCAGTTAAGTACTAAGTAATAATTTCGATATATATCGAAGTCCTTAATCATCATGTGACTATAGTCTCCTGATCTACACAATGAGCTGATTTTTCTTCTGATCGACACAAGGTGCATTTGAATTTCAGAAACAGTAAAGTTTCCCTTGAAAAATTCTAGTTCAATTATTTGAACAATAATTGATCCTAGAATTGAACTTGCCTTCCCGAGATAGAGTTCTCGGGGAATCCTGTCAGGTTCCACTTTGATTTCCTGCTAACTGGTCTCTTGTCCAATCAAATCACCCAGATTTTCTGTTGCCTTTTATTACCTTCTTCAACATTCTATTTACCTCTATGATGCCTGGAGAGGCAGGGAGTAGTTTAAGGGGCACGTGGATCCTTATGTAGAATACATCGATGACTAAAACAATTGAGTGAAACTTGTGTCTTCTCTTTCTCCAGTGCTTCCAAATTTATCTCTGTGAGCATACCAAGTTTTCTTGCCACACGTGTAGTGCATGTTTGACAAGTTTAATAATTTAAGCCTATCCACACATTTCGTAGGACCTAAAACTACTATCCACTTATTAACCACACATTCTATAGGACTCACAACTTATAATTGCTTAGATTTAAATTAAATACTCCCAAGCATGCTCATAATATGTTAAATCATAATCTGCACGTTCATTTAATATGCAATATACAAATTTTTATTTTGAATTAAGTTTGAACATTGGGAAATATAAGTATGGCCATTTAATTTAATTTTAGGATGATATACTCTCTCTTTATAGGGTTAGCTATTTCGGTTGGGGGGTGGGGCTATTGAGGTTACCTCCAGAGGGGTTGGAGGGAAGTTTTCTTATGCCCGTTTTAGGCAAATGAAATGGCATATATGACAGGAATTAGTTCCACTGGATTAGATTTTGAATATTTACCTAGTTTTTTCCTTTTCTACAGGGAAAATAAAAATCTCACAGGCACAGCTCGTTATGCAAGCGTCAACACTCATCTTGGAGTAGGTGAGCAAAACTTTAGATTGCTCCTACAACTGAAGATGACTATTGTTTTCTTCTCGACTCCTTTCTGATTTTGCTTTGCATGCTACTGACTTTTTCTCTTTCAGAGCAAAGCAGAAGGGATGATCTGGAATCTCTTGGCTACGTGCTTATGTATTTTCTCAGGGGAAGGTTGACCATAAGATCTTGGCTTTCTGGTTTCCGTTTTATCGACTTACACGACCAACTGATTTTGTTTCCGTTTTTCATTTTAGTCTTCCCTGGCAGGGCCTGAAAGCCGGCACTAAGAAGCAGAAATACGACAGAATTAGTGAGAAGAAAATGCACACACCTATAGAAGTACTATGGCTTCCTTGTCCTGGTGCAATTTTCCGTGTTTATTTCATTTATAAAACTGTGTGCTAAGGGGGTTACAACAAGAAAAATGATTAAAATTTGAATCTCTTATTGTTTCCTTGTTGCTTTCATTGCTTCTCCATAATTAAATATAACATCCCAGATTGGATGAATCATATATATATATTTTGAAAGGTGCTTTGCAAATCGTATCCATCAGAGTTCATATCATATTTCCATTATTGTCGATCGTTGCGGTTTGAGGACAAGCCTGATTATTCATACCTGAAGAGACTTTTCCGTGATCTATTTATTCGAGAAGGTAAATACATTTTGTGCTATGGACAATAGTCATTGTCATTCTTCATTTTATCTCCATTTTCACGGTCCTTATATTTCTTTCACTCGATATCAACTCTTATAATGGTGCCCTGTCCATGATTGTGGTAATTGTGCAGGTTATCAGTTTGACTATGTATTTGACTGGACTATGTTGAAGTATCCGCAAATCGGATCAAGTTCTAGAGTACGAGTTTGTGCTCTCTGGATCTGTTGTCAATTAACCCTACTTTCTGTTAAAATAATATGTGTATCTTATATATCTTTCTTCTCTATCAACAGAAGTTACCTTTAAACCCTGGACCGTCAGCTGAAAGAGTAGAAAAGGCTCCAGGTTCGTTTGAGCTCATGAGTACCTCAAATCTGCTTTAAACGGGATTTCATGAATCTACTTTTTGTGAAATCAAGATTTTGATATTAGTGGGACGAATATTTTTAGAGGGAAGAAATCCCGTAGAAAAGAAGATGCTGGTCATTGATTCTGTTGCTTAAATTAGCATGATGAATTGCATTGAATGGTTAAGAATGGTCGCTGTTTTTTGTGTATCTAGTGAGACAAGAAATTCGAGACAGATTCTCAGGTGCAGCGGTGGAGGCATTTGCAAAAAGGAATGGTTCGACCGCAGGCTTGCATGGGGATCCTTTGAGGCACAGATCTTCGGAAGGTCTACCGTCATCAAAATATGTGGTGGGTAGTAATGATTGAAGTTTTATATGTTTTCTGTGTATCCATTTGTTATATTGATGAGAATGGGTTAAAGACACCGATGGTAACTGAATTGTTATAGAAATTTTCTGTTGGTCACTAACTTCATTTTTCAAATTAATCACTGACCTTAGTATTGTTTCAAGTTAGTCACTGGATTTAAACATTTGTTACAATTTGGCCATTCCATCTTATGTCTGTTACTTTGACTAACTAAATATGTGGTGTGGCAATCTAGTTATTTGCCAACTAAATGGAATGACCAAAATCTAATGAAGTGCAAGTTTAGTGACCAATTTGATCATATATGAAATTTTGCAAGAAGTTTAGTGACCACAAGCATATATAACCAAGTTGAGACCTATGCTACCAATGACACAAATGTGACATCTCTTCATCCTGCAGCGAAATGACGCTGAAAAGGGGCGCTTGTCCAGTACTGTTAGTACTTCAAAGAGGGTTGTAATGTCAAGCAGCCGCCCAAGCTCGTCTGGGGAACCCAATGAAAATCGTCATTCTCGGCTGGGCACAGGAAGTGGTCGTTTATCGACTACCCAAAGATTACAACCTGGATTTGAGTCCAAATCATCTTCTTTTACTCGTGCAGCGGCCACAAGAGATAGCCGTGATGATACCCTTCGAAGCTTTGATCTTCTAACAATTGGAACAGGGAAAATAAAATAACCGTGTGTGACATAATTTGAAACATCTTTCTTTTGGGAGATCAAAATAGGGGATTGTGGCAGTTACTAAAGCCACTTTGGTGTTTGCTCATTCGGGGCATAAAATGATCGTCTTTTCATGTTTATGGCTGTGCTGCTCTCAAAATTCAGGTACTATATAATCATTTCTTTGAAAATTCTTTCACATCGATTCTTACTCTGATATTACTCTGTATACCCGTCAAAGACAGAGACGAATGTATCACCGAGGAAATTTGTTTGTAAATTCGTATTTCATCAAATATGTAATCCGGTTTTTCGCCACCAAGGATATTAGTATTACTGTCAAAGAACACTTACTCGTCTGTTTGATTCAACGTTGTCCGATACATTTCTTGCTTGTGTCCATTGTGAAAACATGGAGGATATGTTGTGTATAGGTAAGCAGGGAATTGTGGTTTTCATCTTTTTGCTGCTATTTTTGCTTATTTGTACCTCCTGTTCTGGGCAATCCAGGCTGCTTCTGTGACAAAATGTAGGTGTGGGGCGAATGCTATAGCTCGACCAGCGCTCTAATGACGTGTTTGGTATGGGGAAATTTCTTTGCAATATATTATTGTATAATAACTACATCACTTTGATTGAATTTTTCTTTTTATCATTTTAAATTATAATACCCTATTTCCATTTTCGAATAGCTCAACTGGCAACATTATTAGTGACAAATAATATATCGTCAATTTGCGATAGAAACAATTTATGCTCGATATGCTTTAGTGATGGATTTTGGAGCTTATATGATTTTATTTATGTATTTTTTTTTGAGAGCATGAAGATTCATCGAACTTACAAAGTTGTTTCGGTCAAGTAACTCTAGATGCATAGTTAATAAGTTCCGCGATTTTGTTATGATGTTTAACTTATTAGGCTGACGATCTTGGTGAATTGACATTAATTAGTTAAAATATTCACATCGGCGCACGATCATGTTACTCCAGGACCCGATTTGGTTGCAGATATAAGATCTAAATTTGTGAATGGAAACCAAACTCGTGTGTGGAAGTGATGGCTTTGTAACTTATTAATGTCATCTCTCCAAGATGGTAATTTTCATGTCTCATTGTCACACCTAACCAAATTTGTTACATGGACCAAGGAATTAGTAGGCAGTGACTCAAATGAAATAAACTAAAATCTTTCTACGTTATGAATTTGAACAGTTGAGAAATATTAAGAAAAAACCATGTTACCGTATCTTCATCAAGAAAATTGTATCTGATTCCTAAGAGCTACAGCCTATTCCAAGTATGCTACTGAATATCAACAATGTATATTTTTTTTCAATCTTAAACACTTCCATAATGAGATGAGTGTCCGTGCCTGCCTCTGGCCCGAGCCAGACGAGACGAGAGAGTTGGGGAGAATGAAGCCTGGTCTGAGATCATTCAGTTCTTGCATGACAAAAGAATGGTTTCGAACTAGACTGCATTGCCCTCAACATTAATTAAAGAGAGAGGGTCTAGAGAGAAAAAAAAAAGGGAGATGACTGTGTTTGATTTTGATATGGCCATGCATTGATTTCAGGGGCCCTTTTCATGTATGTAATTTGTTTGAGGTTAACAAGATTTGCTTTGGAGGCTAAGACTATATATTTCATGACAAGGGGCGGCGTACGGCAAGTTAGGGATTTAAGCGGTCTGGTTGGGTAGTGGTTCAGTTCTAAATTACAAATTTTTTGCGTATTTTTGTCTTCATTACTAGTTTCTTGATTACGAAACTTTCTACTTTGTTGGCCATCAAAAAAGATAAATACATCAAACTATAAGTTTATAGGACCATGCTCGTTGTACTGGGCGACACTACTTGGCGCCCGTATAGGTGGGGGGACCGTACAACCAGTTTAATCCTTGTAGCAATAGGCATTGCCACTCATTGCTACCAAGTCACCAAGTTAAACTGGTGCTCGCTGTTTCACCAGGAGCCTTCGCGAAATCATGGCGCTTATCACAATGTGGTGACTCTTTCGCGGGTCGGGTTCTGAAAGGGAAATACAGTAGGGAGAGCTTCGTGGATTGTTCAGCCAGAGAGGGTGACTTGAAGGTGTGGAGGAGTATTTTGTGGGGCCTGGAACTACTTCAATAAGGGTTGAAGTAGGGAGATGGGGATCTAAGGACGATGAATTCCAAATTTGTACATGTAAAGAGGCTGAAGTTTGTGGTGGAGCTGACGAGACTTTTGGGGTTTTTAGACCACATTTAATTTATCTATTATTGTCAGCCTATTTTATCCACTTCTCAAACATGTGGATGCAACTAAATTTGGCTGTGAACTATAGTTGGAATGATAAATTAATCAATGTTCTTGTCTAAGTAACGTACCCCAGTTTGACTAGTTTGTAAGACGCAGGCCTTAGGATTCCAGGAACAAAAATGATGGTTCCTAACATCGAGGCTTCGTGCGAGCAAAAGTACGATCGGAAAAGTGAATTGAAAGCATTTGATGACACACAGTCTGGTGTTAAAGGACTTGTTGATGCTGGCGTTACCAAAGTTCCTCGGATATTCATTAATCCACCTGAAATTGATCCACACAAGACATCAGAGAAGGCCGAATTTATTTTTCCGGTAATAGAACTTGATGGCATCACTATGAATCCAATTAGACATAAAGAGATTGTCGATAAGGTCCGGGATGCATCAGAGACCTGGGGATTCTTTCAAGTGGTTAATCATGGTATACCTGTAAGTGTTTTGGAGGAAATGATAGATGGAACGCGCAGATTTCACGAGCAGGAAATTGAGACTAAGAAGCAGTATTATACACGAGATTTGACTAGACGGGTAATCTATAATAGTAACTTTGATTTGTATAGTTCACCAGCAGCTAACTGGAGGGATACATTTTTCTGCCAAATGGCTCCTAATCCTCCTAAGCCTGAGGAATTGCCCGTAGTATGCAGGTCTGTTTCACAAATTATTTATTTGGTATCTAAAACACGGTGGTTACATATTATCTTTCAATAGCATTGATAGTTATCGATGGAATAGAATCAAGAATTCCTCGAGGACTTAAAAAATATATTAACAGTACTGTCGCTAACGTTCTCACAGAGAAATTATGATGGAATATTCAAAGCAAGTAATGGAATTGGCACGCTCTTTGCTTAAATTGTTATCAGAGGGTCTAGGACTGGAGTCGAACCACCTGATAAACATGGACTGTGCACAAGGGCTTGGAATAGGCTTCCACTATTATCCAGCTTGTTCAGAGCCCGAACTCACATTCGGCACGACCAAGCATTCCGACAATGATTTCATAACAGTGCTTCTACAAGACAATCTAGGAGGTCTTCAAGTGCTACATCAAAATCAGTGGGTTGATGTTCCACCTGCACCTGGTGCCTTAGTGATAAATATTGGAGATTTTCTACAGGCAAGTCTTTGATATACACTGGTTCAATTCTTTAATGACTCGTTAGTGTATGGGGCGCAGTGCCAGCTTTTGTCCACTGGGCTCTGGATTAGTAACTAGGACCTTTAGTAACTAGGACCTTGCTGTTTTCAGTTTTTAAAAGCACTCAACACACGCCACAGGCCCGGTACAGTCCAAGTTTGCAGACGTGGCTCCCAGGCCCAAGGCAGTATGCCTCAAACTTGGATGTCCCGGTCCTTTTTTCCATTTCTACTAGTGAAGAGGACAATGATCTCATTGAACATATATTGAGCTTCACCCATTTATATATGTGGTTTAAAACAGTACAAATTTGGAATCATAAATATAAATTTAGTATCTTCTGATAACTTTACTTGTGCTGGAATTTTTAGCTTATATCAAACGACAAATTCAAAAGTGCCGAACACAGAGTACTAGCAAGCCTTGTTGGTCCAAGAATATCTGTGGCTAGTTTTCTTAGCTCGGGGTCTTACCCGACCTCAAAGGTCTATGCACCAATTGAGGAGTTGTTGTCGGAAGACAATCCACCTAAGTATCGTGGAACCACAGTGAAGGAGTTTGCAGACTACTTCCGTGACAAAGGGCTTGATGGCACTTCTGCCATACTTCATTTCAAACTGAAACCAGATGTAGAGGTATGAAGTTTGGTACCATGGCTGCTGAGAAACCATATTCAGAAGTCTAAGGAAGAGACCTATATAAAATCTTCGTATATTAATAGTGTTTAATATTGTCGAATCCATTCGACCAAATATGTCAAGTTTTAATAGTGTGGAATGTATAAGAAAATTCCTTCTCGCCTTGTAAGATGAGTTCATATCTAATAGTATTTATTAATGATGGTGCTATGTGTGCCATTACATTAAGGGCGGGACTAGTACGCCATACTGTTTTAGCTTTGGCCTAATATGATTAGGAGGATAGTATATTAATGAGGATTGTGATAAATTGTTATAAAACGTTGAACAATGCTACAAGTACATGAGAGTTTCACTTGTTTTTTTGTCAGATGCCAAGTGTCAACACTGCATTGATCTGTTTTAATCGTTTTTTTCTATCATCCAATCCAAGAATGCCACCTCTTCATGTGAAACTCCCCTCATTTTTTGTTTTTTTGTAAAATGTTTCATGATACACCGTATTAGAAAAATGTAGAAACATTGAAAATAAAAAAATTATAAAGTATTTTTAGTTATAAGTAGTTTTTCATAAATTTCCTCATAAATTTACTTATAAGTACATTTTTTATTTTTAAGCGAATTTTTACCAAAAGTAATTATTTTACTAGTAAGTGCATTGTTAAATAATAAGTAATATTTATTTATTTATTTAATTTAATTTTTTTTTTTTACTTCTAGGTGACTTTTGACATCCAAGTGAATTTTTACTCATAAAAGTGATTTTCTTTTACTTATAAATTTAACTTATAAAATAGTTTTTTTTTTTTTTACCTATAACTTAGAAACAATTGCTTTACTCATAAGAGATTAATAATTTCTTTTTTATTTACAAATAAAATAATAAATATTCTAAAAATTACTTATTTACATGGAACGTGTTGTTGGAGGGTGGAAATTGGTAGCGTGGGGTGGAGGGTGAGTTATCCTTATCAGCTGTAATGCAATCTGCCAAACGCACCCTAAATTTTTACAGCATAGGATGATTTGAGGCTGTACGGGGTCTATCTACTGTTAGCATCATCTTCCGTGTCAATTAAGCTTAATACCATGGTATTGTGTTAACTTTTGTATGTGATTTTACTTAGCTTGTTCGAATAGGTGCTTTGTCACACTATTTAGAACAGATTCTGACTGCCTGGACACGACCTTCCAATGGCTCTAACTACCAAGATGGTCTTTTGACATCTCAAGAGTGCCTAGATAAGTGAATGTGTCCCCATGAAGTTGCCTAAAGCACATTGACCTTTCTCGCATTTTAAGAGACATTCTAAAAACAATTGGCAACATCTCCAATGGTCGATATGACCTCAATAAACTACCATATTGAGTAAAAGATTTAACCAAGAATACTCAGTATTGTATGCTACCTTCCATCAGAAACTGCGTCCTTAAGGTTCAAAACATGTAATGCCCCTATGCTGTAAAAGATACAGGGTGGGGAGTTCTACGGTGAATAACAGACGAGAAAGTTTATTTCCTTCGCTAACTTGCTCAAAATAATACATCCACTTGCCTGGAGAGTGAAAACATATTATACTGGATGTCCATGCTTGGAATCACAATATTAGCATTCAAGCCCCAAGCTGCAATGCAGGATGACAAGTTGCATCAGAGACAAGTCCCGATTGTTTGCCATTGATGTCCATACACTTAGCTTGAGCTCCTATCTCAGTTCATAGCCCTGAGATTTCAGATATTTCTAAGCACTAATATCATCATCTCAATGTTGCTACGAAGAACTCTGTTTTGCCATGAGAAATCAGAAATCATACCAATCGGGATTATAGTAATTCAAAATGTCCAATTTTAACCGCTTCCATAGGAAGGCAGCAGGAAGCAGCGCGTACACATCCATACGGACATGGTTACTTGTTACAATGATAAATCATATATCACAACGCAAAAAACCACTCTAAAACATCAAATTTGTAAGGCTTTCACCTTGCATAAATTACTTCAAACTGAAACTGCTAGAAACTTCACCAGATGTATAATTTAACCTCATCTAAAATATATCCCCACCTATATAAGATATATTACAACTTCAGACAAAAAAATAAGGAGAATTTTCCAGAAGTTATGCATCGTGCACTGAGTTCAAAATTTGAAAAAGTTAAAACATTATTCTATCGGCCTCTAAAACTCAGAGAATAGTCTTCAAGATTCATTGGATGATGATGCATCGTCTTTGTGTTTAATCATGCCCGAATCAACAAGAATTGGGATTTCTGCAGCAAGCCATGGTGCAAGGCCCAAACAAAGTGCATGTGCTATTCCAAACCTAGGACTGGCAGAGCAAAATCCAGTGTGACAACCAATATGAGAAACATAAAACTTTAATCAAAATGGGGCACATTAGTCATCTAGAACAGGAAACTTTGTATATGAAAGCATATAAAATTTACCTTAGCTCATAAGATATTGGCACCATTCATCTTGATTTCTTTAGATATGTGGTGTGTGTAATGAATAAACGTAATTAATTCTACACTTGCAAATATGGAAGATAATTGACTTGTAATTAAGAATTAACTTTTCTAATACACTCTTCCAATTCGCTAGATGGTTTTCATAGGACCATTTATATTTAAATGACGCAAATTATAAACTTATAAACTTTGTTCTTCGTTTCTTACTATAAGCAAATAAATATAAAAGCATTTTAGCATCCTATTTCTCTCTTGGCCTAAGATCTATAACAATGTTTGGACAATAGTATACTAACTTGTTTTGGTTCAGATAGCTATCTTTCACATATTTCTAAATTTGAATATTGTGTATTTTTAGGATTATGTACCAAAGAGAAGCAGGATCCTTTTGCTCTGGACATTGATGCTTAAAAACTTCATGATCTATTATCGCGGTTTTGTATTATTTATCAAGTTTAAAAGATAGTTTTGAAAGTTGAGGTTTAGGTGGGCCAACCACATCTTTACTCTTATTTTCACTAAACGTAATTAAATATTAAGCAAAACAAGCACACCAGTTGGGTCTTGGTTCTGCCACTATCTTTACTCTATACATAAGCAAATCCTGGGTCTTGGAACGTAAACTTTCATGGGTGAAACAACACATTATCCCAGGAAAAACCAGAACAATCTGTACACTACGTGTAGGATCTAAGACCCACCCTTTGAAATATGACAAATAAACTAGCACAGATAATTACTTTGACAATGTTACGCCCTGAGGTATTTAGACAAGTATAGATTGCTTCAGAGTTTTTGTGTCGGAATGTTTGGGCTTTTTTGGTAATTTTCCCGAATCTCGCCAAGGATTTAGTTTTCGAGGCAAGAAAAATACAACAAAAACTTGTTCCTTCACATTTTGCCCCCCAGTTTGTTTATGTTCGACAAATATTCAATCAAGTTATTTAAATAGTCTAACTGCTCCTACCTAAAACAATAAACAGAAAAGCATCCGGCCCATTTTCAATTAAATTAACAATGAGAAACTGGCAAAGTTTTGATCTTTCTCCATTACAAACTAATCTAATTATGGATAACCAATGAATCAACATTCAATCTTATCCTGAAATGAGTTTCACAATACCAACCCAAATTCGATTAGCATGAACAGTACAACATAATTAAACTTCATAAGATACCACGAAGTCTAATTCTATCAAAAACTCGAAATTAAAAATAAAAATCAAAGAAAATACTTACCAATTTTTCGCCCATAGTGGCTTGAAATGCACCGTCAAGCATATCTTCCCACCTCTATACATCTGCATAAATTCCAAAAATAAAAATAAAAAACCCATAAAAAATCAATTCCCCAAAAAAGTAATAATCAAAATAAAGAAACCTTTTGTGTCTTTCCATCTAGCTGTGGCAACTCCAGTTCAGGAGCGGTGGCTGGGTAAGTGACAGGGATATCGAATTGCAAATCAAACTCGTACTTGAGGAGATTGTGGATGTACCAGCACTTACCAGTCCAACGGGTTCCCTCCGGATTGGCAGCAGAGATCCGAAACCAGTCGTTGTCCTTGGCCTTATTCATTGATGTATAGGCGATCAGGGCCTTATACTCCTCCTTCAAACGCTGCGTCCAAGCTGCGCCATCGCGTGGGCCAGCCTTTACAGACAGCAATGGGATCTGAGTCAGCGTTGATTTTGTTGTGGGGTCCCAACCCTCCATCTTTGAAGGTATACTGGACTCGAAAGATACAGGTCTTAGGGTGGATGGTGCAGTAGAGAAGGGGGTTTATGTGCTGATGAAGAACGCGTCAGTTATACGCAGTATGGCTGCTATTCAGTTAAGAACCGGTTCTACTGAATTATTTGCTTGTTCACAAATAGTCCCTGAAGTTTAAAATATAAACAATTAGTCACCTAACTTTACAGTGTTTATGTCATTACTTATTTTGGAATATAAGGGCGCTAATAAACATCGTCAAATTAAATTTACTTTTAAAAATGTCAATTTGACGTCGGGTGGATCAACAAAGATATGGTTGGATTTTTAAGTGTACGGAAAATCCTTGACAGACTTTTGACAGCAGCCAATGATAATGTCTCCGTGTATCAATTCTGTGAAAAAAAATTATGTGAGTGTAGCAAAATTTGATATAATTTTGGAGGTTTGGATTTCAATATCCTAAACGGGATTTGAAATCAACTAAACCTTTTAAAAATTAGAAAATCAATATATGAAAAACTCTAAATTTTGCAACAGAGAGTTTACACTTCCAAATGACAATGTTAATCCCCAAAAACTAACAAGCCTCCATTTGGTTAATTTGTAGATGATTTATAAATTATTTAAATAAAAGGTCAAATTTTATTTTTAACCACACATTTTAATGGTTTCACAAGTATTATCCATTTATTCACCACTCTTTTCTATCTATTTATAAATTAAATCATTTATTAATCTTCCCAAGCAGATGCTAAAGTATTGAACCCTTGTTTTAGTCTTATTTTTCTCAGAATTCATTTTTAATAACACATTATTTCATAAATAAGTTTACACGCAAACCCAAAATTTTTTGTCTACTTCTTAACACCACATTCGTAAAAATCACAACTACAAAATCCATTTTCCCAAAAAATGAAAAAAGAAAGGGTCAAACGGGGCTAAATTGTGAATCTAAATAGAGTAATCATACATGTTAGACAGATTAGTTCAATTTGTATTTATTTCTTTCATTGATTAGAGGCTAAGCTGCATACCCTCCTTCGAAGCATTGTGTTTTTTAATTCATTTTATGACTTATCCACGAAATGGAGTTCAAAGATAACTTAAAAAACACACTAGAATTCAGTTTATTCAATATAAAGAAGTAGAAAGTAGCAACATGAAAGGCAACATTACAACAAGAGCAAAAAAGAGGATAACAAGTGAATTCAAGATTTAACTTAACAATTAAAATGAAATACGAGAAGACTGATTTTACACTTCACTTCTTCTTAGCATTGCACAAAGCCGTACTCTTCTTCTTCCTCTTCTTCTTCTTGAACGTGACTCTTCAATGTGATACGCTTATGCTTCTTGTTCAGGAAATTCATTAACCATAAAGCAGAAGCTTTTGGAAATCTTGTCAAATGTCCATTAACATAATCTACATAAAAAATGCCAAATCTAACACTCAATCCAGCGGCCCACTCAAAATTGTCGAACATTGACCATATGTAGTAAGACTTCACTTGTACACCTTCTCTGAAAATAAAAATAAAAAATAAAAAAAATCTTCAACAACAACTTTTTTTAAGAAATAGTTAGATAGTTTCATAATTTACAATTCGCTTTGAGATTAGACAAACAATTATATGAATGATGACTTACTCCATTGCTTTTTTAACGTAAAAGAGATGGTCTACGTGATATTTTATTCTCGTCTCATCAAATTGAGCTTCCGAAACTATTAGTTTCGTATTGTTCACTTCATCCACCCCTACAAAAGGTAAGTCATCCAATAAATCACATTAAAAATGGTTAACATTACTAAACAATTCTTCTCTTTGAAAAAAGGACAATAAACGTGCTATGAATTTACCATTATCTGTAATGTAAATGATGGGATCATCATATTTTTTCTTTATATAAACCAGTAAGTCGTAAATCCCATGTGGAACAATATTCAACCAATGCGCCGGCCTGACAATAACAAATGGTAATACTCTATAAGCACCGGAAAAAAAGTAGTTATTTAGCCTCTCTATTTTAGAAAAAAAGCTCTCTTTTTTTATTATTAATCACGTATTCTCAAATAAAATAATATTATACGTAAATTCGATATTTTTCCTTATTTTTTAGCCACACATTCTTAAAAAAAATCACTTTTCTAAAATACATTTTCGCCAAAATCTATTTTTAATGTACAGGGGCATAATCTAGTGGGACAATTATGAGAATATAGTCCACTGCCATAAATTGTTGAAATTAATCTATCTTGTACGAAAATATGTTATAGAATAACTGTTGGGATTGTTTAATCTCCTCTCAATTTTCTCTCTAAATAAAGTTAAAAAGAATACCTTAGGACCAATAGGCTTGCCATCACGTTCATCTACAAAAATTGAGTGAGAGAGCATCATGTGGCAAGCTTAAGTTATAACTATTCTTGAACAAGGTCCCTATACTTACCTGATAATGTGAGTTCCTGGTCAGTTTCATAACTTGGTTTTGTACAATGTTTCTTAGGTGAATTGTAAATAAAACCATAAATCTTAATCGTGAAATGAAAAGAAACAAGCAGGAAATTGTTATAAAGCTAAAAATGAAACCGAATGGAGTCTAATTACCTTCGGCGATAAGCAAGTCTGTGATCTTATAGTCTATTCCTTGTTGGTTTATGCCGGCGCTTAATCTTCCTCCTAAAATACGAATACAGAAAAAAAAAAAAAAAACCCAATTAAAATAAAAAACTTCATTTCTGACAAAATTATGTACAAATAATTAATTCTTATTGTTGGCGCTCCATATATACATACCTGGTAGTACTTGTTGGAAATTGGTTTAAAAGACTCAAATTTGGTTAAGTGATAAAACCAAAACTTGGAAAAAGTAAGTTTCGTGTCAAGTTCGGTCAAATATTCAGACTTGATCCGATTGTCAAATAAAAAAAGTAAATAGACCAACTTGTTCTACTCGTTCAATAGATTGTCGTGGTATATTTGAAATCTCTAAACCAATTCCGGATGAATGAGAAATTGCGATCCAGAGTTGGGAAGAAAATAGAGGAAGTTGTCTGCAAAAATGACTAGGATTGTTGCTAGCTTATGGCTGGGCTGGGCTGGGCTGTCGCTCGAGCGACAGGCCAGCTCTCTCGAGCGAAAAAGTCACTGTTTTTATAGCTCGAACGAGGCGATGGCGAAATGCTAGCGACAATAAATGATGTGACATTTGGCAAGAGTTGCTAAGTTTGGAGCGCAACATTTCATTCACAACCCCTCATCCTCAATATATAGGACCCCTTGGATATCCCAATCTTCACACCAATGATATGCAATCATATAACATTCCAAATCCTTGCATTCTTGTTGTATAAATTTTGGTTTCCTTCACTTTGCAGTAGAAGTTCGTAAACCAAGTTCTGGTTCGTCGTTTCTTGTGTGTTGTAGTGCTGCTAACGCAAGAAGATAGTCGTTGTATATTGGGAGTTGATTGCCATAAACGTAGGCTCCGTTGCGAGGCAAATTCGTCTTAAGGACAAAGTGTTCAATACTTACATCGACTTTGATATTATTGTTGCTACATTGAACATTTTTGAGGATTTATTTAGAGTCCATTTCCTATCGTTACTCTGCCGAAATTCTTACATAATTTTAAAGGTGATATGAAGAATTTCCCGACGTTTGTCACTCCGTACACGAAAGTTTTCCAACAGTACTCTAGCCCATGAAATTGAAAACCTATAAGAATCCAAACCCACTTTCTTTATCAAAGCCACATCGTCCTGCAACATTCTTGAAAATATTAAAAAATATTCTGCTAAAGAACTATTTTCCTGATAATGTTCATCAACTTTGTGCAATAACAAATGAAATTACTCGATTACCTTGATCCTGCTATATTGATTAATAGTAGTACAAGCATTTGTTCCACCATGAATGTTAACTGCCACTCCAACAAACACACTCAGGAATTGACATGTAACACATAAATTATAAATTCACATATAATGCGTGTGTGTGATTACTAGAGAGAAAAAGAGACCAGTTGTTCTCATTGTGAAGACATCCCAGTTGCTGAGGCCTTTTCCATCTGTGTTCCAAGCGCCTTCAACCTAAAATACACGGCATTATAGAAAACAAATTAACCAAAACACAAGCAATTTGCAAGCCTTTTTTTTTTTTTCCATTTTTGAGTGATATGATAACAGTTCTATATAGCAGTTCTTCAAGATTTATACATATTCAGATTGTTTTAGCATTTTCTTTGCGAATACTTGACATACCTGATAAGCCGATTCATTGTGAAGACATCCCAGTTGCTGGGGCTTTTCCCATCTTTGTCCCAAGCGCCTTCAACCTAAAATACATGGCAAAGAAAACAAATCAACCAAAACACAAGCAATCTGAAAGGGCATTTTTTCCCTTTTTCTTTTCTATTTTTGAGGGATATGATTAAAGTTTATTACAATAGTTCTTCAACATTTATACATATTAAGATCGTTCTAGTATTTTCTTTGCGAGTACTTGACATACCTGATAAGCCGATGTTGCAGAACCAAAGACAAAATCCTTGGGGAAATCAGAGCGCTTGATCTTGGCTTTCGTGTTTCCAGCTGCATGACCAACTTGGGAACATTCCAAAGTAACGGCCCCGCCTATCCTTGTGTGACTGCTTCGGCTATCCATTACCATAAAATGTTAGGGGCAGTTAATTTGAACTTCGAAGTGGAGAAGATTGAGTTCTTTGTGAGAATGAATCAGGTATTTATAGAGAATTATGAGGGCATGAAAAGAATGTCCAAATGTTAAACGGAACAACATTTGTATTTTGGACAATTATATTCACACCATAATTTTTATTTGTTACACCATATTTTAATTATACTTACAGCCTGCTTGAGAGTTTTTGTTCACTGATTTTGAGTGGCACCGGTTCTTGCAAGTTTTTTTGACACTGATTTTGAAAGACTTAAAAATCACCGAAAATTGGTATAGTATAATTTTGACTGGTTCTCTCGACCCATCAAATTGACGGATTTTAACCATTTTCTCATATTTTCTTCTAATTTTATCCTTTGTAAAATAATTATTTCCAACTAACACATTTAATTCCAAACTAAAATATATTACTTATAAGATAAAAAAATAACTTAACTAAAAAATTATTTATAAGCAAAACAATCACATTATAATTATAAAATTACTTATAAGATAAAAAATCACTTTTATGTAAAAATTATTTAAAAGCACCAAACTTAAAACTTGTAATTGTAAAGTCTACTTACAAGTAAATAATACTTAAAAAAAAATTACCTATAAATAAAATATCATTTAGAAGTAAAAATTTTATTCAATAAACTATAAACTGAAAATTTCATTAATGGACATATATGCAATTTATTCTTTCAAAAAACTTTTAAAATCAATGGATAATAAACTCTTAAGCATTGATCGAACTCTCTTAAAAACAACTATTAAAATAACTCAAAATCAGTTCACTAATAAACGCTTAAAATGAGTAATTTAAAAAACGCTCATAACGAGTACTTCAAAACTCCTAAGCAAGCCCTTAAGGTTCTCCGTCTTTTTTCATTATAGAATTTATGTTTCTAACGATTTTCATGGCATTCTTATTTTCAAATTTTTCATTAGTTAACACATTTTATACTTGATAACATTTTTTGTCCACAAAGTCTATTGAAATAGCATATAATAACTTATTTTTCATTATATTTATAAAAAATAAATAAATAAAAAAGTATGAAAAATATTTTCCCCTCATTTCAAAGTATGAAAACAAAATATTTTGATATAAATCTTCATCGAGAATAAGATGTACTAATATATAAAAAGTTGAAGATAAAAATTCAACGAAAAAAATCAAGAAAATAATTGCCACAATGATCAAATATTGATGAATTTAATTGTAATTAAAATGTGGTGTAACAAATAAAAATTGCGGTGTCAATTTAACCACGAATTTATTAATGTTTATTTAAAGATTTCCTACATAAGCCCTACATTTTTTATGTTCGTAAATTTTACAAACATAATGGTAAATCCCATCTTGCCTTTTCCCTTCTATTGAGGTTCATCAACTTCATTACTAAGGCCATAGAATGATCATTTTAATTGTCATATTACAGTTTTAAGTTTTAATTAAAGCGTCATATGACAATTAAAATGATCTGAAAGTGCCTATGCGCTGGCCTGAACGATCATAAACACTTCGTTGAGTTCGTTGAAACTTCTGCAGATTGCCGTGCTACTTCCGTATGAGACGAAATTCGTTCTATCNTCATAAACACTTCGTTGAGTTCGTTGAAACTTCTGCAGATTGCCGTGCTACTTCCGTATGAGACGAAATTCGTTCTATCATAGGAAACGATTGCTGAATACCTTTAGAACCTGTGAAGGCAGCAAATTTGTTTTAAGGAAATATCGTGAACTCGATGGACTCGAATTAATACTGTGATCATGTTGGTCAAACTGGTGACGCTGTCCAATTATTTCAAGGTAATTCTGTAGTAATATTCGAAAGATATTTTTATATTCCAGAATAACAATCGTAACTGTTGATTTAGGTTTTAATTGTTTCAAATTCGAACTAAAGTGTTTGGAAATGGATTGGTTTATGTTTCGATAGTTGAAACCGCTTGATACCAAATCATTTAACCATTTTTTTTTTTTAAAATTACTTATTTTACCCAAGGTATATCATATATTAGATCAATTCATATTTCAATAAATATACTTGCTAGTCTGCTTCTATTGACTTTTTAGGAAATAATAAGTTATTTTTAAAATTATTTCTCATCTAAAGAACGAAATTGTAAATATTAAATTTTAAGGTTAAACCTCTTATTAATTTATTAGTTTAAGCTTGTATGAGAGATATTAGTATTGATATATTTAGTTTCACAAGGTTACAAGTGTTGTATAGAAATTTTCAAATTGCAATATATTTA
>CAIGRP010106996.1:0-12144 GCA_903798385.1 Fraxinus cuspidata | reverse complement strand
CGATTCAGCAACTTAGGCACGTAAAGCAAGTGTGAATATAACCTGGTTAGGAATTGAAGTAAGTAGGATAAAAGTTGGAGTATAACACGGTTATGGATTTAGTGACGTAGATTGTAGGTAAAATTGGAATAATAGCAACACAAAAATTTAATTAATGCAATTTAAGTAAGATTGTAATATAAACTAAAGACAATAAATAATAACTTCCCTGGTGGTCATCGAAGTTGAGCGCCAAGTAGTTGATATCCAAGGATAGAGAAACAGTAGTTTTCGTTTTGCTCGTAGAATGGAATGAACGGATCTGTAAGTCTAGAGGTCCCTGTAAAATGTTAAATAAAATACTCTTTTTTTTTTTTTTACTAAAAGTAAGTTAAAGAAATAAGGCCTAAAGTCGAGCCCAAAATTGAAATAAAATTACAAAAAATAGGGTCCAATATCGAGGCCCGATTACTAACAACGAACTAAACAAATAATCAAAACCTACACTAAGGCCCAAAATGAAAAACCAAATAGACTTTTAAATTTAAATTAAGACAAGTTAACAATGACCCAAATTGATACGAAAATAAATAAAAGAATGCTCAAATCAAGGCCCAATTACTAGTTCAATGGCACTGAACGTAAAAAATAAAACCTAAACCAAGGCCAATATCGCGTCCAGGGCTTGGCCTGTGATTCTGCAATTTGGGATCGCTCCTGATTTCTCTCCGGTGCGGCAGTGATTCTTCCCGGTCTCTCCGGTTCTCTTCAGTCTTGCTACCAATTTCTTCTCCCCTTCTCTGTTCTTAGTTCTCCTCCGATTTTTGTTTTGTTTTGTTCTCTCTTTTTTTTTTTTCTTTTTGGCTCAGCGCCTCTTGTGATTGGCGAGACGATTTGTGGGTGGTTGTGGCTGTAGTGGGGTGTTGGAATGGATTTAGAGTTGTTGTAACGTAGTTGGGTGTTGTGGCCGGACGACTGGGCTGAGATTGGGGAAGAAGCGAAGTTACGGTTGCGGCGGATTTGGATTTAGGTGCGACCAGTAGGCGCGGGCGACTGTACTTGTTGGTGGGGGTGTTGTTCGCGTTGGCGTTGGTTGGTGGTTTTTGCAATAGCGGGTGAAAGTTGTTGGTGGGCTGTGGTTGGACGTTTATCGGTTTCAGCAGGTTGAGGGTGGGTTGACCAGTTCAGTTTGATTGTTGAATCCAAGTTTAGCTCTGATACCACTTTGATGTAGAATAGGGAGAAGAAGCCGAGAGATAAAAGAGAAAGAGTAGGGGAAGGAAACCGTGAAGAAAAGAGAGGGAAGAAGAATCGTGACAGCCGTCAATCTTAACTTTATTCAATCATCAACTGACTTTAATGACAATGAAAATCAAATAAATAGCGAAAAAAAAAAAAAACCTAACTTGAATCGTGACAGCCGCCAATCTTAACTTTATTCAATCATCAACTGAACTTTAATGACAATGAAAATCAAATAAATAGCGGAAAAAAAAAACCTAACTTTAAGGGCTTGGGCCGACCCGCTACTACAAGCCCAATAATACGAAAAATAGAAACATAAATGATAAGGTCCAATAGCAATAAAATAAGTAATTCCCGATACATATAATGATGTCCGCATCACCAGAGGAAACAAATTAATATTTACAAAATGTAGTTTGTCATACTATTATCAAATAAATTCATGTTTCATAGAAAATGCCAGTACATCTAGAACACCATGCCTTAGCAAGGTTAGGAGAAAACACTAAAGCAAGTATAATCAGAAAAATTATAAATGCATCTCAGCTAAGTATAAAGGTGAAGGAGATATAGCTATTACTATCAAATAAATTTTCAGTTGGAAAATAAATTTTTTTTAACCTCCTAGACTATGCTTCAATCAAAAAGAACAGTTGGGAGGAAGTAAAAGGAGAAGAGGGTGAATGGCAACCATCAAGCAGAGAAGTTTTCTTGTTGAAACTTACCTTGGGGTGCAAAAGAAAAACTTGTTTATGAAATCCAAGCACCACAGCACGCACTGAAATAAGTAGCTTCATAATTAATGAATAGAAACACAAGTAAGAGATAACCAAGCCACTCTTTGTTTTTTACCTCCATTCACAATAAAGTTCATGAGGTGGAAAACCTTTTGCGTTAGCTTTATAATTAATTAATGAATAGAAAGATAACCAAGTCAATCTTTGTTTTTTACCTCCATTCACAATGAAGTTCATGAGGTGGAAAACCTTTTGCGTAGTCCAGCCATACTCAGGTACCCTTAATTCAATTCTTATTAGTTGAATCTGCACACATTAAATGCCATAATCAGCTTGAAGGCTGATATGCAATAGTCCTCATAAATGAACAATGCCAAGATACTGAAATAAAATATGAAGAAGATTTAAGCTGAAGCAAAATAAATTAAAAATCACAAAAGAATTAAGAACTAAGTTTGAAATTTTCTCCATCTTTATGACTTGTTTACTGATGGAGGGTATGAACCCACCTAAATATTTTATAATTAAAAAGCAAGTATTTCTACAATTATTAAGATTATTGGACATGACAAAATGTCTGACAAATATTAACTTGTCACGATTAACTGGATCACGGTTCTTCACATTTCTTTTTCTTCTTTGCTTACTTAAATACTTGGAAGCTGTTAAAAATTAAATGATTTCATATTGCTGTCAAGTGCTTGCTTGTACTTTTTCATTTCAACTTATACTGCATAGTTAAAGATGAATCTTCATGCTGCTAAGTTACCCAACCCTTAGCATTTGTTTGTTGCTGACCAGGAAGCATAATAAGTGTGGGTTTCAGTCTATTATTTGACCGCATTTTTCTTCTCTCTCTCTCCCCCTCCTTCCCCATAACAGAAGAAAACATAATCATGTATAATAGATTAACTCAAGTAATGGTTGGTAAAAGCTCAGCTCCTTTTCCTATGATTCTATCCGAAAAGCATTCAAGAAGTTAAAATTTTCAATCAAATTCATATTTCGAATGCACTAAATTCTCCATCACCCAAAAATGTCGCTACTGATAACAATTGTTTAACTCACAGCTCGATGATTACAGCTAGGAAACAAGCTCCAATTTTTTCTTTTATAGATATTTCAGAAAAATATAGATTTATCAAGAAAACAAAATTTAAATTACAACACGCACAGTATCAAATAATGAATTCGCATACACTTAAAACAACATACGCATATATTTGATTGTGTTGAAATAGAAATTTGAGTGACTAACGGGAGCAACAGCAGAAACGAGAGCATATGCCCCGCAGAGACCGAAAAATATTCCTTCCTGCCATTTGACCGACTCATTGATCTCATCCCACCAGTTCGCCGCCGCACCGACGTTAATCTCTGACAAAGCCAGTGGCATTCTCATCATTTCAGCTCAGATCTCCTTCTACCAATTCAAAAAAACAAGGAGGCGCGTGGGCTTCCACATCAAATCCTGAGAGAAGGTGATAAAATTAAGCCCCCTTTTTTATTCCCATTTTTCTTAAAATATATTTTTTCATCTTTATTACAACCGTACAATTTTCGATAAAATAATATTATATGTAAATTTAAAATTTTTCATTATTTTTTTTATCACACATTCTCCATCAATCTATTATTTCAAAATATATTCCCAGGAAACCTTTTTGTATATTTATTATTTTTTTGTTCATAGACAATAATTTTAATAAGCAGTAAATAATTAAAATTCCAGTTAATGAATTACATTAGTTTATCCTTGTAAGCTTTGGGGTGAGGATCCTCACAACCACAGGGAAATATAGAACCAAGATTTTTTAAGAACAAAAAATGTGATTTTTTTATTTTTTTTATAACACGTGGTTAAGAAATAAGAAAAATTATGAATCCACGTGTAAAATTATTTTATTATGAAAATATGTTGTTAAAAATAAATTTGTCAACAAATGAATGCCAAATGTGTACTCAACCAAAAGAGGGCCCGTTCTTAAAAGGAGGTTCATCGCAATGCTATCGTAGGAAATTAGAGCATGTTTAGCTCTTAAAGTAATTAACGAATTCGGAATAAAAGGTTAACTGTTAAGCATAAGTTACATTATTTTTTTGTCTTTATTTTTATTTCATTATATCACATTCTATTTTTGCAAATTTAAATATCACCTTCAATACTTTGATATTCCTTTGAGTTATTTACAAGTATGTTCAAACGCATCAAACATGTTGTCTTTAACAAAAATATTACTCTTTTATATGCTAAGTTCTTCGTCTTACAAAAATGTAAGTATATGAATACGCCAGAAATTTAAAAGCATCATTAATCAATTTGCAATTTCAGCTTTGGTAATTTATTTTGTGAGGAGAACTTCAAAAAAAATAAAATAAAACTCTTCAACAACTTTTTTTACATTGTTGTCTTGCAGAGGGAGGGAGGGAGAGTACTTGGGGCCAAAGTGATTAATGGGTATTAAGTTGATGTCAGATTAATAAACTGATATTTTCTCCCTGTAAATTCTTTCTATTTTTCCCATCTTCTCTTTCTCGTCTCTCTTCCTCTTCCTCATTCTTGTTCAATTGTGTCCTACGTATAAGAGTTTTTGATTTAAGATCTTACACGTCCACAAAACTCTCAAATAATGTGCTATAGTTGTCAAAAGTATAACCAGCAATTGTGCTGCGGCAATGGAAAAGGACAAGTATGCTCATTTAAATAACTCACCTACAGCAACAAATAAAGCAGGAGCAACTATTCTGTTGCTTACAGAGTTCAAGCAATAACTAAAGGAAAGCAAATAATTGAATAAATCAAGTGAAACATACCTCATCTTCATAATAAGCCCATGTTTGATCCAGATTAAAATCTAATTTTAATTCAGGTCAAAATCAAACAATCAATATTAACCACATTTTTCATGGGTCCCACAATTTTTCAACCATATATTTCAAAAACTTCTACCAAAATCTACTAAAAATCTAATTTTATTCATTACCACACCCTCTAAATATTGGGTCGATTAAATGATGATTTCGAGACGAGGGTTTTCCAAACACAATGACTATCACATCTTGTTGAACTCTACAGAAACACAAAATTCATTACCAGAGAATATGTTCACTAACATTGTCGAGAAGAGGCATTTGAATGTTTTGATGAGCCTTTAAATGGCGTTCTCAAAAGGGCATTTTATTCAATTAGGACCATCCTCGGATTAACATTAGCAAATTTCTTTGAAAGGAACAAAGAGTTAAATAACTCAAAGCAGCTAAAATTGGAAACTAGCTTGGGAACATTCTTTATACCTCAACCTCTCGTCTTTACAGATGAAATCAAGGCCGCGAGAAAGAAGAGAGAGCATGATAAATTCATATGCTGGGAGCACATTCTTAACACCTTGTTGGATCGTCTCTATGATCTCTACACCAACACAACGTCGACAAGAGAAATATGGGAGACGTTGGAAAACAAATACAAGGCCGAGGAGGAAGGTACCAAAAAGTTCCTTATTTCCAAATATTTGATTTCAAATATTTGATTTATTTCCTAGCCCTGAGAAGAAAAATAAAAATCATAAATGAGAATAATTCAAAAGGAACCTTGTTACTGGCTGGAACCATAAGCAGCCAGAACTTAAGGCGTGTTCAATTCCTGTAAGTAGGTTGTTTCACCCATATAGACCCATTCTTTCTCAAATGTTTTGCACCATATGCCACAGTTGAAGTGGTTGTGGTTAGAGCAACTAACCATGGAAAACCAAAAGCTGGGGGAATCAAATCTAACGTGTACATTAAAAGATAGATAAAGACAATGCATGGAAATAAAATTACCTCAAATATGTAATGTATAGAGTTTCTTCATTTCCAAAACTGGGTTGAAGCAGCGCAGCAACAACTAAGAGCAATTGGAAAACTGTATTGACTTGTTAGGAACGATATTGATGGTACAAGCCACCAATTTGAACCTTGTTATGTCATATGCACCACATTTTTTTCTCTCTAAGTTCATTCTTACGGTAGAATATCAAAGGGTCAAATGGAATACTTGCTTATAAAGAGAGGCTCGACTTTTCCGTGCCCCGGCACCATCAAGGTTGAAGAAAAGCAAGATAAGATTTGATTATAGCAATCTGCTTGAAGAAGTTAATGCTGGTCTATGTCACTTCCCAATCTAAACTGCTTGCTCTTTTATAAAACACACCACCAACAAGAGCAACATCACGTAGTACATCTGATAAGTTTGTTTTACACACTTATTTTGGCCCACAGACATGGATGATTGTTAATAAACGTGTGGAATATAGCTTAATTTGATGTAATTTGTGTTTTGCACGGCAATAATGATGAATATGGCGGAAATTAGGAAAAACAAGCGAAAAAGGGCTAAATTGAAGTAAAATCAAAATTTGAGGACTCAAGTGCAAATACTGAAATGTTGTGTCAATCTCACGATTAAGATTTGAGAGTGTTGGGCATCAATTGGACGAGAAAAGAAGCCAAGGGGATGAAATATAGTCGAAGTACTATCACATATCAACTTCCAGCCAAAAAAGTTATGCTTCGGATTTTCATTCTCAGTTTAAGACCCATTTTTAGCATAGAAAACGTTCGAATTTGAAAACTTATATTTCAGGAAGATGTGTAGCCCTTGAGTTAGTTTTCCATCGCATTTTGAATCGCCTCAATCGAATATCGGGAGAGAAAAATACGACCAAAATAATGAAAACTGTCCGACGAAAAAATTTATAACTATGCGGTCGCATCGTTCAAAATCCATGCGACCGCATAGAAGGCTTCAGAGAATTTCAAGGGAAAATTTATTGTTCTACGCGACCGCATTCAACATAACTATGCGGTCGCAGTGTTTTTTTGGGCGCAAATTTCTGGTTCGCGAATTTCTGGTTTCCTATTTTGATTGAAACACCTATGGAAACAAATCTTGTGATGCATATATAAACCCTAGGGCCGTCCAGATCGTGGAGGGGGAGATATTACAAAGATTGAAGAGCATAGAACGAGACAAAAAATACAAAATTCATCCCCAAGGCGTGAAGATCCAAATCCATAATTAATTGGGTGATGTCGTTTCTTGATTATTTTTCATGTTTTCTTCTTTCTACTATACTAGGCTAGGTTAATTAGTGTTAGGTGAACGATGAACCTTGTAATTTGATGTTTTGATCTTTAATTTTATATATTTGACGCAAAAACACATTTTTGAATTATAGAATGACAACAAGTCTAGCTTCACACAAAAACAGATATGATTCCAATTAAGATGGTGTAAAAACTCATTATTTTACTCTATTTTATCTTAAAGTCCGACCTCTGTCTATAAGATGACAATAAACTCCAATGTAAACAATTGCTTACAAGATTCACACACTAGGATTGTATACGCAAACATCTCGAACCACACAACATCTAGAGCCGATAATCACCAAGAAGCAAAAAACTGACTCCTAACTTTAGAAGTAAATAATAGTCGATGGCTAACATGAAAAATATGAACTGGATTATTAGGTTCCCTCCCAAAATTTAATCTGTGATCATTTCTTTGCAGCATGTTACAGACATAAAAAATAAGTACTCTGTTGTGATATGCCAATGTTGAAAAAATTATAGTAGCGTTACTCTAGAAACTAAGAAATTAAATCTACTTATGATGTAGAAGGCCCATATCCACCATTGCCAGAGCAACAAACCCAACAAGGACCTATACAAACAAGATGCAATAAACTAGCGAATCAATAAAGTCAACAAGGCAAGATTCTACTCATAAATATGAAAACAGGAATGACAAGGTCAACACCTATCTCGTTGACAACCTCTCCATGCCAAGTTATGACTTGAAAACTTACTTTTTCAGCCAGAGGATCAAGGTAGGAGCCAACTACAGAATTGAATCCCATCCTCCTCGCCAAGTAGCCATCTAGCTAAAAAGTGAGATATTAGGGGAGAATGTAGTAACTTCCTTTCATTCAGCACCCAAAGGGTAAAAAGGAAATCTTCATACCCAGTCAGTTGCTCCCGAGATGGCAAGCCCAATAAACACAGGTAGGCACATTTCTTGTGTAATCATCCTAAAACAAAGTCTCGTAAACAACAGTTTCTACAACTTCACCGAGGATCCAATGAAACAAAAATGCCAACACTTGAAAATCTATAAAGTTAAAGTTACCATTAGGTGTAACCTAGATAGATAAAATCCAACAAGGCCTTCACCACAGGGTGCTACAAGACCGGAAGGAAAGGCCAATAAAAAAATGTGATATTTCAAAGGAGCCTTGTGATATCAGTCACACAAGCATGTGATATACAATCTTTTTCTTCTTTTTGCTACAAGGCCTATCCTTGAAGCTTCAAAAGATTACTTGATAAGTTGGTGATATATTTGTAAATACCTCATGACACCTTTATGGACCAGTAAGACGTCCAGAATCCGAAAATTCAGTGAATACTAAGTCAAAATTTCTCAACCTTCTTAGGCTGTGTAACATGATCTTGCTAAACAATCAATCCAATTAACCTATCTTTAGCAAAAGGAAGAATGTGGGCACTAAACTTTTGGGGCAAATTTTATTTCACTTCTATGAAAAGATAGATAATACTATAATAGATTGAAAATCATAAGAATCACAAACATAATGCCAGCCTTACAGTACTGAATCAAGGAACAAACAAACCCAAATATCCCATTTTGCAATTACCTTCTAAACACACAAGCACAGAAAATAAATGTATTCAGAAGATGTCACCTTTCAACTAAATAAAAATTATTCCTTTATAATAAATGGTGAAAAAAAAAAAAAAACTCCAAGCAAATAAACGCATGAAATTGATAATTATTCTAGCAAGTTTAACATCCATAATCAATTTGCTAAATAAATTTCACAAGTTGGGAACACACCATCCTAACAACGGACCGGAGAGCAACCTACAGAACGAAATGTAATTCGGAAGATTCAAATAACAGTCAGTAACTCCACCGCAGCTAATATCATGCTCCGACCCATGAATTAATATCTTTGTATCCCTCTCACGTGACAGCAGCCTCTGAACAGAAGCAGTAGATCGAAACCCAAGATTTTACTCAAAGGAAAGCTGGTAAAGCAAATCGAGGGCCCGAACCCGAAGTTTAAGAAAATTCAGTACGACGTCGAATTGGAGGAGAAGAGGGGTCCCGATTTGGAGAGCTTCCAGGGTGGGTTAGAGAGGAAAAGTGGCCTCTATAATTGTATAAAGAAGAAAAAAACTTCATTAAAAGAAAATGGCGATGATTGTTTGACGGTAAGAATATATTAGGAGTTGGAATTGGGGAAACTAGAGATAAGAACGTTCTAGAAGGGGATATGGATTTGGGGTTTTTGGAGAGATTGGGAAACTAGGGTTTTAATTGATCCAAAAACCACCATTGAGGATATAAAGCATTGTTTTGTGTACACGGAGATTGAGTATTTGGTGAAGATTAAAATTAGGTTTTGATAAAAACTTTTGAAAAGTGTGGTTGAAAAGTTGTGGACTCATGAAAGATATAGTTAATATTGATTGTATGACTTTGAATTAAATTAAAATCAGATTTTAATCCGGACCAAACATAGGCAAGAGTTTTGCTTTCGCAGGGTGGGCTTAGAGAAGGAGATGGGAGACACGTGCTGGGTTTTGACACGTGTTAGATTGTCTCCTCATATATTGTTAGCACATTTTTCACGATGAATAATCATATTTAGCACCAGTGGTGCTGATCATCAGTTTATGTGACCACGCTTTATAGATTCAATTAAATAAATCATGTGACTTGCATTTTAATGAATATATCATTTAATCTATGTAATTTCCACCTAAATTGGTACTTGATACTAGTGATTTTGAATAGTATTATCCTTCCACAATTTTCTCGAAGCATGTTTTTAAATTCCAGCTTTTCACTAAAATAGAGAGACAGAAAACGGGCAACAAGCGAAATTTTCTGCCCTTAATTCCCTTCGAGCAATAGTCTATCAACCTCACTTCCTCTTACTAGAAATGATTAATGCTCCATCATGATCCAACTCTTACACTGCTTATGTGGGCACAAGCACCCTAGA
This sequence comes from Fraxinus cuspidata, assembly GCA_903798385.1. Classification (NCBI taxonomy): domain Eukaryota; kingdom Viridiplantae; phylum Streptophyta; class Magnoliopsida; order Lamiales; family Oleaceae; genus Fraxinus; species Fraxinus cuspidata. Next base: position 2,108 of record CAIGRP010106996.1, on the reverse strand, counting down.
GTCGAACATGGATTTTTTTGGTTATTGCGATCCAATTCACGATTCACTAACTTCGTTTGATTGCAATTGGGAATTCGTCTTGTGCCCCCAAATGGTTAAGTTATGGACCTAGCTGAGCGAATGGAGTTTCATCCTAAAAGGTTAACCTATTAGGTGGAGTAACCAAATTTCCTTATTAGTATCTACACCATGTTTAGCCAATGTGAAACTTCATTGCACTTTTCCAAGCAATATTTAACAGACTAAACTTCTTAATAGGACAAGATTAATAAAGAGACGTGTAGAACAAAATGTGTAAATATAGCTAGTAATTTACAACTGCCAAAAGTTAGATAAGGTATACGTAATATTTGCTAGCCAAATAAGGCCATCAGTTTCTCCTAATGCCCGACAAATGCGAGTCTCTCAGCCAACTTTGCTGCTATAAAAATTCCTGAAAAATAGTTTCTTTTACTATATATATATATATATCAGATTTTCATCTGCTTAAAAATCTTTCATTTAGTTTAATCTGAATCCACTTTTTCATCTGTCCCTTTCCTGTCAATTCGTAAATATATTCTTTGAATGTCAATGGCCTTGTTTATGAAGGTATATATATATTTATGATAGTTTTGTTTATGAAGGTAGATATATATTTATGATAGTTTGCATAAACCGTGGGGAAAAAAAAAAAAATACCTCGACTGGATCATAGCAACTTGTTGAAGGATTGAAACTGTGTAACACCAGGAGGAGGAACCACCCTTTTAAAATCATCAAAAAGTTCTGTAAATGTGAAGATAACCGATAAATATGATGATACAGAAGCATTATTCACAATGGCCAGAAGTATTTCGTTGAATACAGGTTTGATACATAACATCATTTTCCATGACATTTTCTTCTTGAGATTTCCTGTTGCATATGTGAATCTATGGATTATTGGGCGCTGAATTGTACATTAGATCTCAAAATGCTGCTGATATTCGATTATTATGTAAGAACAGATATTGTTACCATTAGTTATCAAACTGAATCTGAAATTCTGAAAGTTTTAACAATTTTCAGACGTTTGTCTGTGTCTGTGATTGGTACATAAATAGTTTTGGGGAAATCTAGGTATTGTAACCAAAGTACTGCTGCCTTTTGATCATATGTGTGCAGCTGGTGGTAAACAAAGGTTAATAGCGGAAGAAATACTACATGGAAGTGTAAGAGTTGCTGGTGAGGTATTCACCTTTCGAGAATGGGCTAGCGCAACTGAAAACTTTAATCCCGAGTTGCTAATAGGTGAAGGCGGATTTGGAAGAGTCTACAAGATTAATCTTAAGAACACGGATCAAGTATATTATATATCGTAGATATCTCTGTATCTATGTCAAAATCTTGTTTTATTTGTATGTACATTTGCTATCTTATTATACTAGGTTGTTTTTCTGTCTAGACTGTGGCTGTTAAGCAACTTGACCGGAATAGAGTACAAGGAAGTAGAGAATTCCTTGCTCCAGTTTTAACATTAAGCCTCGTTCACCATCCGAGCCTAGTTAGTCTAGTAGGATAATGCGCCGATGGGCACCAAAGGATGTTAGCATATGAATACATGTGCAATGGATCTTTAGGTCACCTTCTTCGTGAGCTTTTGGATTTTTGAGTAACTTCTGAACAGATAAGTGGTTTTACGAGCAAAGTCGCTATTTTTCTTTTGTCAGATTTACCCTCGAATAGGAAGCCTTTAGATCGGTACTCGAGGATGAAGATAGCCAATGGGGCAGCTCGAGGACTTAAATACTTACACGATAGAACCAACCCTCCGATTATCTCTCGGGACTTCAAAGCATCTAACATATTACTGCTACGTCTTAAGTTAGGATTCGATTTTGATTTTGGACTTACTAAGTTGGGTCCCTCAGGCGAACAAGATCATGTTTCGATTAGGGTGCTGGGGATGTATGGCTATTGTGCACCGGAGTATGCCCACACTGGCAAGCTGATTAAAAATCGGACGTCTACAGGTTTTGAGTTGTGTTTTTGGAGATCATTTCAGGAAGAAGAGCTATAGATAACACGAAACCAGCCGAAAGCATAGCCTAGTTGCTTGGATTCGGCTTAGGGGACAGAACCCGCTC
>CAIGRP010106992.1:0-21574 GCA_903798385.1 Fraxinus cuspidata | reverse complement strand
GGGAATCGTGAAGAATGAATATGACATAAAATTAATAATTGATATTAATTTTGCTACATTGAGGGGTAATTGTTGATGCATAAAACTGATGCCCAATTAAATGGTCCCAAAATGAGAGCCCAAGTAGGAAATTAGAAGGAGACCATGAAGAGTCCTAAGATAGTACCCGGAAATAGAATCATTAGCAGAGGCCCAATATCGCCCAAGTTGATAAGTCGCTCAGAATCGAGGTGAGCATTATCGCCCAAGCAGGCAGAACGCCCAANCTTTATTTAAAGCGACGGTTATGAAAGCAGTTTTATTCCATGATCCAAAAGCTATAGACATGAACGGTTAAGTATCAAGAAGTAGAGCAGCAGTTAAGAACGGTTTTAGCATATCATTCATCATGGAAGAAGTGGGTGGTTACAAAATGATAAGCATCCATTAGTGACAAGTCATCTATCATGGAGAAAGTGGGAGGTTACTGGGCGATAAGCAGTTTTCCAGCAGTTTCTCAAACAATATTACAAAGGAAAATCGTCAAAGAAGTATAAAAGGGAAAATAGGACATAGAAGAGGAGATCGAATCAAAAAATCTCAAACAGAAAACTATGTAATTTTTTCTAAATTCAGTGTGCTTGTGCCCCTTGGAGGCGTTTCGCTTCTCGTAAACAACGAACTTCGCAAATAAAGCACCCCTCGTTGGGACTTTGTCTCGAGAGGTTGTTGCTCCTTACACAATCGTCTGAACCTTCTTCTAATTGTTAGCGAGCCCGACTCTCTGCGCGAATCAACTGCAATTAATTTTGGCGGATAATGCAAAGAAAGAAGAAGAAAAGAGAAGAAATTAGGATTCATAATGGTGTAGGATTTAGAAGAATGAAGGGAAAATGGTGAGATTTAGGACTTTCAGTGGGCGGAAACCTTCTAAGCAAAAATTTTGGTTGACTACGTTTTTTAACCTAACACCCCTTAACTTTAATTAAGTATAAAGATCGACTGATAAATTTATCGGTCTGAAATTAGCCAAACATGCTCGTAAGAGGGCCCGTACCACCTGCCTAATCTTTCACTCCAAGGCACAAAAATGGTTTGTGTAATTCATCTCACTCGTAAGAAATAGAAACTAAACAAAGTGGTTGTATTCAATTTCAAATGGTTCAAGCTAGGAAGCAACCTACTTTCCAGGTGTTATTTTGGAATATAAAAGTCTCCTTCGAATATTACGACAAGATTACCTTGAAATAATTGGACAGCGTAACAATTTGATAAAAAAGGATCACAAAATAAAGGTATTCAAAAATCTCAGGATAGAACGAATTTCGTCTCATACGGAAGCAACACAGTAATCTGCAGGAGTTCCAATGAATTCCACAAAGTGTTTTTCATTTTGAGAACAATATCAGAATGAGAGAGAGGAGTGAGATTCAAAGTTTTTTTCTGGCAGCAGGGCAGGCTATTTATAGACTTGTTCGTGGCCATTCGACCAACTTTCAAGTCATTTCAGAACAGTCGTCATTGTTCAGACAGTCCTCCAAAACCCGAACAGACAGCAAGGTTCGGTTAACAGTCGACTGTTTAGATGGTAACAATCGGCTGTTTAGTCGGTTAACAGTCGACTGTTTAGATGGTAACAGTCGGTTGTTTAGTCAATTAACAGACCATCCAGACAAAAAATTACTCGAAAATAAGCCAAGTAAAAAAATAATTTCATTAAGTACTTGTTTAATTACAATTTGGTCCAAAATTAAATAAATTTTGTCCAAAAAGATAATCTATTACAATGCCACACCGCACACGAACCGGACGGGTTCGTGCCAAGCCGGTTGGACGGCGGTGGTGCGTGCGAGGGGTTTGGACCGAATCCAATAGGATATAAGTCTCCCCCCTTCCAAAGACTATTGATACTCAATATGGCCCAAACCCAATTCTCAACTTTACACTATATAAACCATGCCAAAACTTTCTATCTAACTTTCTTACGTGGGATAAGTGTGAAAATTTTCAATAAATCAAATTCTTCACTAGTTTATAGTTCCAAGTGGATTACTTTGACATTAAATATTTCATTCAATTCTAAATGATTTTCAATAAATAAATAGAACGTGAATATGCTTGGTCCCGTTAAAATCGACGTATGTGTCCCATTCAATATGAGACTTAAAGTCGACCCATTTTACTAAACCATTTCCAACACCAGGAATAGGCTCGTACACTTTCATTAACCAAAAAAAAAAATTCATTTGCTTGACACATACATATCATACAAATTAATCATATCGACTAAATTCCAATCTTGTAACAAAAGACTTGATCCCCATTGAAGGAAATTGATGTTATATAGGCTTATTGTTGTCTATTCTAATTCCATGCAAAGACAAAATTTCGAAATGATGTAGTTTTGAAAATTTACTTCGATATAGAAAAAATAACCTTATATTTGTTTGTTCCATATACTTTTCCAATTATGATGTCTTTCATCCTTGAAATGTTTTGTATAAAGAACTCAAGAACAGCACCTGGATTTAAGCTCTCCAATCTTGAGACTGGGTTAATAGTACAATTATATCTTTTTAGACCTGCTGCTGAATGGGCAGTCGTCTTCAATGACCAAAAATTTTCAGGTAACCAATTATTTTGCTAGACCTAAAACTTCTGAATATGCGAAAAAAATCATCAGTAACAGTAGAGCCATTCTGTATATTATCCAAGAAATCGACTGTATTGGTGGATTTATTCATAAGAAGGCCCTCCTTATTGTCCTTGCAGTGACCCGGGAAACTAACTTTGCAGCCAGATCAGCTGGCAGGCGTAGTAATTGCTGTTGTGTATCTTGTGGGAGCTGTCAAAAGTCGATGCATTTTATATATCAGAAAAAGCATCACCGAAGTATAAAGCTGTTGCAAATCTGATAATTGATACTAAGCATGAACTCTTGTTATTATGTCTCGGGAGCAGTAGTCATGAAAGGATTACAAAAAACCTGAGCCAGTTCTTGAAATTGTTTCTTACTAGATAATCACACTGGGGCAAATGGTTTTATTACATTGTTATCAGGCCTATTGACGCATCAAATGGTATAATTCTTTATGCGTACCTCAGTAACGATGGAGAGGAGTTGTATTATTTCTTGAAAAGATTGAAATTGGTAAGGAACCAGCGATCCTCCATTTGAGGGTGGCCTCTGATCTTTGTATGGAACACTGACTCCTTGATCCCCCTGTAAAAATATAATTAGAAAATTATCTTCCTTTTAACTAGAAGGCTCTCTTATTCCTACGCTCTAAGATTTTTGGGCATACTCGGAACTGGACAATCACAGGTAAGAACAAAAGAACGCAACTAAAATTGTGGGCACGGTGGACATATGGAGAAAAATATATAAAGATCTATTCCAAACAAGTTCAATCAGATAAACTTCAAAAATATAACCATGCACAATAAGTGTAGATATCAAAGTTACCGATAGTAATATAGTTTCTGAATTTTATATATTTTACTGAGGTCAATGGAAGTAATTAGTTAAATTGTCTTGTACCATTTGTTACATTTCCATAGTTCCTAAACTAGGCCTAGCACAACTAGAATAATATTTCCACTTGCTTTTGGAGTCTAAATGCCAAATTATTCAAATTACTCATTTTGAAGATAATGTCAAGTTATGCACAATAACCCATTAAAAAGGATCGCTCTTCAGTCAACCACAGAGATCTATAACTGCACTTCTACTGCATCCATGACCTCATGTAGTGCATAATTGAAGTACATGTATATGATAAAACTTGCACCTGTTTTCTGCAAAATGGACTACTCAAAAGACCAACACAAAAAGGAAAATACAAGGAAAAAAAGATTTTGACTTCCAATGACTATATTGTCAAGTCAAATATTTGAGAAACACTTCTAGCAATGTAAATCCTGATCGGAGAACTCACATACCAAAATCCCTCTTTTTCCCTATCAGACGTGCGCACTCATTCACTCAAAAAGATGTAATTCCCCTTGACATTGCTTGTTGACTGCTAATTACCACTTTACCCAAGTAAAATATCTTACCATGTTTGATGTTCCAGTCTCTTGTAATCCTGATATCAATGCCAAGAGGCGACGCAAATTTTGCAGGTTGGTGATATCTTCATTAGTCATGGAGGAGAAAGAACCAGAAGCTGTGAAGGGTATGTTTGCCGTCATTGCACGTGTTACTGAATCCAGGGCTGCTAGTCCAAGTGCATCCAATCCCTGCAATTATTGGTAAAATTACTCTTGATTACTATTTAGCTAGTACATGTGTACCCAGAACTTAATATTAATTAGTATTCAGGGTATATGAGATTGTAATTTAATATAAACTCATTTGAGCTGATATCTCAGCCTGATTTAGTTGCTGGATCATTCAGATTTATGATGCTAGACCCGGTCTCCATCAACCTCTCCAACTTTTTCAACCCAAATGTCTTGGTCAGATATGGTACAAAATTTTAGGTAAGGTGACCAATTCAATGTTACAGATTTTCTTTCTTTTCTTTCTTGTTTGCAATTTTGTAAAATATATGCAGCGTGAATACAGCCTCTGATAAGAATAACAAATTAGAGCCTATGATTACCGCATGGTAGCAGCCACCCACCATGGGTCAAAATTTCAAATTAAACATACTTCCACCTCCACACTAAAAGCAAAAAAAATAAAATTAACAAACTACTCGTTTAGTTCCTACAAGGAACATTGACAGAGAATAAAAAGAAAGAAATCATCCAAAAATTTAGAACATTTAACTTCCAAAATATAAGGACAGGATAGCCAGAGTCAGGCCAAGGAACTACCCTTTCACTATAATGATACTAACCCTACCACTAAAATGCAGATTTAAGAAGAAGAAAATTAATGGTAAGATCACAATGACAAAGTGAACAAATATATAAATATCAGCACTGGTCCATCTGTAATAATCCAATCTTTTAACAGCATTCATTCTGAATCAATCATGTAGCTCACCAGCATTGGCTCAGAGTTCTGGTACAGGGATGTCAGAAGCTTGTAGTGGTAGTGTAGCAGCAAATGATGGATGCTTTAGTGGGTTGATTTTGGAGGTGGGAGTGGAAAAAAGAAGGGTTTAGGGAGAGAGTTTGGTTGCAGTTGCAGGTCAAAGAGCAACTTTAAATTTAGAGGGGGCAAAAAAGTAGATTATTTGAACAGATTGATTTGAAAGCTTGGCGATTTTTTTACAACAAAGAAAGCAAGTATATTCATGGACATGGCTGAGGTTGCTTCTCAATTTCTCTGCTAACCAAGATTGTTTTTCAGTCTCATGGCATGATATCAAATATTTGTAATTTCCACACAAGCGATAACAAAAGATGTCCGATGTCATACCTTAGCAAATTCTTCAAGAAGAATTTCTCTCACAAATGCACCCTGCAAAAGAGTAATTGTATTTGAAATGTTTATGAGTAATATGGTTATCCTTTTTCCTATAGGTTACAGGTTAGGAATACCTTCTCATCCAAAGTGAAGTAAAGGATTTGCTTGATAACCATCCTGGAGTTGTCAGCCTCTACTTGCTTCTTAATCAAAGCTCTCTCTGTCTTGGCACGTAGCGACTGACACGATGGAAAAATCAGGCTGAGAAAAACTAACTCAATGCAACTGGAAAGTAACAAAAGAGCACAGTTGGAAAGGCCGTGGAACAATATAGGATCTCTAGCATGTGAAAATAGATTCAAGAAAGATATACGTTATTTTCTAGCACATGGATTAGATACGAATACGGAGAAATTATATATCTTATGAGCATAATAATATTGTAGAAATAATGGACGAAATAATTTTATTCACTTAATTCAATCTTACAACTCTATGCCACTATATGTAGTACAATACAAGATATTTCCTAATTTAATTCTAATTATACCGTATATTAATATTACAAATTATCCCATAATTGATTCGGGATTTCTACACTCCCCCTCAAGTTGGATCGTAAATATTGATCATATCCAACTTACAGATGAAATCATCGAATATTTGTCTTTGTATCCCTTTGGTGAATATATCAACATTCTTTGGTAGGGACGTAGATCATGTAGATAGTTCCATTTTCAACTTTCTCCTTCACGAAATGCCTGTTCACTTCTACGTGTTTGGTCCTATCATGTTGAACTGGGTTGAGTGAGATGATGATAGCTGCTTTGTTATCAAAAGTTTAATTGGAACTTTCATTGAAATTTGTAGCTCATCCAAGAGTTTTTTCAGCCATAGACCTTCACATATTCCTTGAGCAGCTGCTCTAAACTCTGTTTCTGCACTGCTTCTGGCTACTACATTCTATTTTTTACTCCTCCAAGTTACTAAATTTCCCCATACAAAAGTACAATAGCCACTGGTCGATCTCCTATCTTCTGTTGATCCTACCCAGTGAATATTTCTATTTCTCTTTTTTCATTTTACTTGAACAGTAGTCCTTTCCCTGGGGAGCTTTTGAGGTATTTCAGAATCCTATATGTTACTTCTAGATGAGTTTCCCTTCGAGCATGCATGTGTTGGCTTACCACACTTACGGCAAATGCAATGTCCGGTCTAGTGTGGGATAGGTAAATTAGTTTTCCAACTAGTCGCTCATATCTGTCTTTTTCAATGAAATCTCCGATGTCTTATGTTTTTCTTCCAGTATCCATAGGAGTGTCACTTGGTTTATACCCAAGCATACCAGCTTCGGTTAGAAGGTCTAGAATATATTTTCGTTGTGAAACACTAATCCCCTTCTTCGATCTGGTACTTCCATTCCTAGAAAATATCGCATTTGTCCAATGTCTTTTACTTCAAATTCTGTGGCTAATCCTCATTTTAGTCTTTCTATCTCGATTGTATTATCTCCGGTGAGAATAATATTGTCAACATATACGATCAGAATAGTCTTTGTCCCATCTTCAAATAATTTGAAAAACATAGTGTGATTCGATTGCTCTTGTCGGCATCCCTATTTTTTCAACACATTTGCAAATCTGTCAAACCATTCCCTAGGTGACTGTTTGGGGCCGTATAGGGACTTTTTCAGTTTGCATACTTTATTTCCTTCATTTTCTTAGAAAATCCAGTTGGTTGCATCATGTAGACTTCTTCTTCCAACTCCCCATTTAGAAATGCATTCTTAATATCAAGTTGTTGGAGTAGCCAATCCAAATTTGCTGCCGTGATAGAAGAATTCGAATTGTATTCAGTTTTGCAACCGGTGCGAATATTTCTGTGAAATCTATGCCATAGGTTTAAGTGTACCCCTTTGCAACTAGGCGAGCTTTGTACCGCTCTATTATACCGTCTGCTTTATATTTCACATTAAACACCCATTTGCACCCAACTGATTTCTTTCCTCTTGGTAGTTCCATCACCTCCCAAGTTTCGTTGGTTTCCAAGGCTTTCATTTCATCCATTACTGATTTTCTCCGAATATTTCTGTAAAATCTATGCCATAGGTTTAAGTGTACCCCTTTGCAACTAGGCGAGCTTTGTACCGCTCTATTGTACCGTCTGCTTTATATTTCACATTAAACACCCATTTGCACCCAACTGATTTCTTTCCTCTTGGTAGTTCCATCACCTCCCAAGTTTCGTTGGTTTCCAAGGCTTTCATTTCATCAATTACTGATTTTCTCCACTCAAGAATTTCCAAGGCTTCTTGAATGTTTTTCGGAATTTCTGTGCTATCAAGGTTAGAAACGAAAGTTCAAAATCCTGAAGATAAAGCATTATAAGCAACAAAATTTGAGATAAGGTGAAGATTACATGACCGAGGTTGTTTCCTGAGAGCAATAGGTAGATCAATGTCGGATGATTTGGGAGAAATTTCATGGAGATTTGGAGCTGTTACCGGTTCTAACTCTCTTAGTGCTTTGAGTGTGAGTTTTTCTTTATCCTTTGATTTTGGCTTTCGTGAGTAAACGATCATCTCTTTGTTACGTTGTTCTTTCTGCTCTTCCTCTGAGTTTAAGTTCTCTTCTGTAGATAACATATTGGGGTAGAGTGTCGTTGTAGGTTTAGTGTTTGGAATAGACTCATAGGGATTAAGAGATATTTCCAAGAACCGATCTTCACTTAAGTTCTCCCCCTGAAGAGAGGATTTTTGAAAGTAGGGTTCATTTTCGAAGAAAGTGACATCAAGACTACAAACATTTTTTTGTGATTGGATCATAGCATTTATACCCCTTTTGTGTAGGTGAGTATCCAACAAATACACAATTGCACGGGGTTCGAGTTTGTTTTGATGGTGGGAATGTATATGGACAAAGGCCGTACATCCAAACACTTTTAGTGGTAGGTTTGTAGTGAGACGAGTATTAGGGAAGAATCTTTGGAGTTTCTGGAGAGGAGTTTCAAAGTTGAGAGTGCGACTCGACATTCAGTTTATGAGGTAGGCTAATGTCAAGATGGCATCACCACAAAAGGGTTTGTGTATATTTGTAGTAAATATCAGAGACCGGGCTATCTTAAGTAGGTGTCTGTTTTTTTGTTATGCAACCCCATTTTGTTGGGGAGTATCAACGCAAGAACTTTGGTGGATTATTCCATTTTCTCGGAGGTAAGTGCCCAGTGTATTATTGAAGTATTATGTGCCATTGTTTGTGCGCAAAATTTGAATTTTGGTCTGAAATTAGGCATGAACCATTGAATAGAAGTTTATGAACACAGTACGAACGTCGGTTTTTTCTTTTAGCATATAGACCCAACAAATTCTAGTATGGTCATCGATAAATGTGATAAACCATTTTGTGTTGGTATGATTAGAGATTCGTGAGGGTCCCCATAGACCACTGTGTAATATAGTGAATGGTTTAGATGGTTTGTACGTAGATTTTGAAATGATGAACGATGATGCTTTGTGAGTTCACAAATTGCACAATTAAGGTCAAAAGATGCTTTCTTTGAAAATATTAAAGGAAGTACATGTCTTAGATATTGAAAATTGGGATGACCCATTCTATAATGCCAAACAAAACTTCACTATCCTTAGGGACAAAAACAGAATCACAACTCGCAAATTGTCGTTGTTTACTCACGGTAGTCTCGTTAAAGTAGTAGACTCCTTTAACATTATTTAGCACGGTCAATTGTCGTCCCGATGATAGATCCTGAAAGACACAGTAAGAAGGAAAAAAATTAGCGGAGCAATTTGAGCTTTTTGTTAATTGGCTAATGGTCAGTAGGTTGCATGATAGATTTGGGACATGTAAAACATGTTTGAGTGTAATTAAATTAGAGATTTGAATGCTCCCTTTTCCAGCTACTGAAGAGAGATAGCCATCTGCAATTTTGACTTTAACATTACTAGCATAAGGTGAGTATGAACTAAATAGATGGTGTGAGTCCGTTATATGATCGGAAACACCAGAATCAATAATCCATGGTACTTTTGAGAGTGAGATAGTGTTAAGAGCTCTCAGGAAATTACCTTTGTGAGCTAAAGAACTTAACGAGCAAGGTGATTTAAAAATTAGAAAGTTGTTTGTAGAGTTGTTCTAGGTTCTCGGGATTAAATGCACTGCATGAAGTGGAACTTTGTATTTCAGATGAACTGACTGCAGCTTGGTAGCGTGATTTCTGGTGTTTTGTCTTGATTTTCAGTCGAGTGGCTTTCCATGCAAATCCCAACATGTATCTTCTTTATGTCCAGGTTTCCGACAGTGGTCACACCATGGACAACTCGTTTGTTGTCTTGGGTTGGATCCAGTTTTTTTTTGTTCCTCTAAGAATTTGGGCTCCCAAATCAGGCCCAATAAATTTAAGTTCCTCGTAAATATTTTTTTAATTCTGGCAGCAGCTCCTTTATGATGCCCAAATTCATACGACCCAATTACTCCTCCTTTTGGCCCAACCTCAGTAGGCCCACCAGAGTTGGATAATAGGGCCGGTCCATCTAAAATTTCATCAGGCCCATTCATCTCCTTCTTCAGCATGAAGAGCCAACGACTTTCCTCTCGCCTCACTTCAGCGAAAACGTCACGGATGGACGGCAGAGGCCGGCGACTGAGAATCCGGCTTCTCACGTCGTTGAGTTCTCTGTTCAACCTAGCCAGGAATTCATACACTCGTTCATTCTCCACCATTTTCTTGTATAGAATACTATCACTAGGGCAATCCCATTGTTCATCGATGCTAAGATCCAATTCTTGCCATAAAGTAGTCATCTCCATGTAATATTCAGTGACATCCCTTTCTCCTTGCTTCGCCTTCGATAATTTTGTCTTAATTTCAAAAATTTGAGAATCATCTTCCGCGTCGGAGTACATTTCTCGAACGGCATCTCATATGTCCTTCGCGGTTGCCATGAAGAGGTAAATTTTTCCAATTGACGGCTTCATTGAGTTGACAAGCCATGGCATCATCATGGAATTTTCTGATTCCCATTTTTGTTGAAGTGTGAGATCCGTGGGCTGCTTGGTGTCGCCGGTAAGGTACCCAATTTCCCTTTTCCATCGACTACTAAATCAATTGATTGAGCCCACTCTCTCTAATTTCTACCATTGAGCTTCTCCACCGTAAGTTGATAGAAGCAATTGTCAATTCCAATTGAATTCATGGTGGGGATAGTTTCAATCTCGTTGGTTCCGATTTCAGAGGAGGCTGTGTTCTCTGCCATAGCCGGGTTTGACCTCATGCGTGCTCTGATACCATGTAGAAATAATGGAAGAAATAATTTTATTCACTTAATTCAATCTTACAACTCTATGCCACTATATATAGTACAATACAATGGAGAAGAAAAGGAAAATAATATGCTAACCTAGGAAAGGAAAGATATTTCCTAATTTAATTCTAATTATACCATATACTAATATTACAAATTATCCCATAATTGATTCGGGATTTCTACATATATGTTGTAAACAGTTGATAACATAGAAAAGAACTTGCTATGGTCAATTTGAAATACACAAGTCACGTCATTATTACTGGAATCACACATTGAATTTGTTAAAACAATAAACTCATTGAATAGATCAATGCAAGTTGAGAGGGGTCAAATCAGATGGTTTACTCATGAGTAATGTCATTAAAACAGCAACATCATCTAGGAGCTAAAAATAACATGAGCTGTACATGAGGAGAAATGTGAGTCGACAAGGAGTTAAAATGACATTAATAATGAGTAATTAACCCAAGTAATTATCATGTAATGATGGTATGGCTTTAGTAATTCATCTGTCCATCCTTCTATGTGCTGCTAAAATATTGATAGATAAAATTTGACCCCTGATGGTGACGTTGGTGAGATGTTCAACCCCTTGCATAACTTTCTATTAGATGATTGGCACAATTAGTATTCTACAGATTCCAATTTACTGTAACACGCAGAGTGACCAGGAAAGCAATATTTAAGATAATAAAACCAGCATAATATTTTTCTACTAATGACTTCCATTGATTGGCCGGCGAGTGGGTGGAGAGGGATGTTGACGACTCGACGTAGCCTAAGTGAATAAGAGGGTTGAAATAAGAGGCTTATTGCATGCTAGGATAGATTCCACCAATAAGGTATTTCACGAATTCAATTTGGGGTAGACTACTCAGCTATCCATATGGTCTATTAATGTGAAGCAAAAAAAAACTATTGTTGGCTACTGTAGAAGAATCAATAAATTTGATAGACCAGGTGCTCTTAGTTGATGATGGCAGAGAAACGCAACTGCCAGGGATCAGAGAGAAAGTTGAATTGCACCAGGAACTATTTATCACATGACTAGTGAATCATGTAATAAGAGATTCTAACATCTTTAACAAATAATGCAAGAATAAAAGAAAAACCATTCAATTTACTTTTTACATACATAACTTTGGCTAATCTTATTACCAATCAGGATGATGAAAAGAAATATTATTAACTTGCACATAAAAATAGTAAATTACCTCTGTTATGAGTGACTCTAACCGTTCAATGTTGAACATACCATCCTAGTGGAAAAACTCGATGTCAGATTAGCGATTTCATTAAGCAAATTTAGTTTACAACGAGATTGATCTTGAAGGCAACATGTAATAAACTAAGGAACCAAGAGATTGGCTTTATGGCTAAAATAATCTCTGTTTAGCAGTACCTTGTAAAGAAGACTTCGCAAAGAGGATTGCAGCCTTGGTGAGGTGTCAGTTAGCACCTTTCTGGCAATCCATGGGTAAGTACTACCCAAAACTTTGTAATTTGGGTTAAAGCTAATGGCAATTCCCTCTAGAACCGCGAGGCTGGATGTTCCAGAAGGTGAGTGAAATCAAAATTTTAGCTAAATGTAACATAGTACATGTTTTATTCATAAATTAAAATAAGGACTTAATGACAAAACGAAATTTCTTGTAGCATATAATGAGAGTATGCAAGAGTTTTATCCAGAAAGAGGATATTATGCCAGAGACAAAATCTTCACCTTCTGATGACAAGAGAGAAATAAGAAGGTATTCTGAATTTGAATTTGTACCTGCAGAAATGGGAATTATGATTTATTCTCAGAATGGAATTTCCAATGCCAGCAAAATGGAATACAAATGCCAACAAGGTACAAGTACACATAAGCAAGGTAAATATGCTTAGACTCTTATCATCGTCATAATTGGAATATCATAAACATTTATAATTTTACAACCGTTAGCCATAAAGTTATCCGATTACTTCAATTTTGCACTGAAGCGAGCAATCAGACAATGGCAAATAAAGTTAACTGTCAAAATGAATATATCATCATACTTTTGACTCTCCAATCGCTTCGTGAGCAATTGCAAATATGATGCAGGCAAACATTTAGGCCGTACCATAATAGTTACAACAACATAAAGTTAAAAACTATCCACTTATATACCATTCTAAATTATATATTATCTTCTCAAAACCCAATAACTAATATACAAACCTTCCAAAACTTTACAAATACACACAAAACACACAAATTCATACATACATACAAGAATAAAAAGTTCGAAACATGCTCCACAAACATCTAAATTGAAAGCAAAAGCATCTAATGACGTTTACATAGTGGTTCCCAAATTTCCCAATAGGTCCCCAAAACTTATGTTGCGAACTCCTCTAGCAACAGCATCTCGAAAGACACCTGCCAAAAAATAAAAACGTAAGTGAAAATGCATTCTCAGCATATGGAAATCATGCATCTACATTGTTCATTCAAGTTCATGAAGATAAGTTGATAACCATAGCCATACCAGTTGAAACTATAAACTTTTACCATGCAAAGTAGAAGTCAAACCTGTTAATGCCTTGGTAACAGCTTCCTTGTCTGCTGTTGGTGGAAGAAGCCTGTTAAGTAAAAAAGTTTGCACTCTTCAAATATAAAATCATAACAAGAGAACTTTAATCCCAATTAAAGAGGAAGAAAATCAAGGTACCCAAGAGTTACAAAGTCTTTGGCCAGTGCATCATAATCACGGTTTACAAGATGGAGACAAGCTTCAATGAAACCATCACGAAGTTCTTGTTTGAACTCACCCATCATGCCAAAGTCTGGGGAGGGGGTGGGGGCAGTAAAGATGTTTTAAGTTCTTCAAACAACGTTCAATTGATTATTGACAAAGTAAGGTAAAATGTAATAAAATCACTGTAAGAGCCATAGGAGACATGAAACAGAATAATAATGCAAGTGGATATGTCAATAAATTGGTTTGTGCAGAGCATCTATTGAAATAGGATGTCCTTTGTTGCCCAAAACAATTGTCAGAAAAAAATTTGTATTTGTTTTTATCTAGAGTCTGTTTGATGTTGATTTTTCGAGAACACACTTTGTGAAAAGTGATTTTTTTTGGAGACTGTAAGGTTAAAAAGTAGATAAAAGTTATGGATCCACGTACAAAATCATTTTATTGAGAGAATGTGTAGTTGAAAATAAGTTTTGGGAAAAATGGGTAGATACTTGATCAGAACAACACGCAAAGGGGAAATTGTATCATAGATCTAGAGGCCCCTTCCTTATAGTCTGTTAAGTTATGCTGACATTTCTGTTGAATCTGTTGGTCTTACGACACAACAGAAGCAGAATCTGTATTTACTCAAATGTTTTTATTATAGTTAATTACAATGAGTTAATTATAAACATTCTCTCCCACCCATCCTCCCCAACCTCCATTTATGCCTACTTGAAAAAAATCAGCATCACCATTCATTTAATCACTGCCTTCCATTCTTCACCCACAACTAGCTCACACTACCACCATTATAGAGTTAACCCATCCAATAATCTCTAAAGCTGCAACTAACAGAAAAATTGTTAATGAAAGTATTGGAGGATGATAGGCAAGCGAGTAACCCATGTTGTTTGTTGCTCTATATACAAACACATAAACATAGAAGCATATAGATAACTTAACTGTGGAAACTTGGTGTCAAAAGATGGTCGTTTTATTCAGATGTGACTTCGCAGGAAAATGTAACGCTATTAATGCAATTGTGATTATTCATGTTAATCATATAATGGTCTATAAACTGTTCTTGACGTTGACAAATTTAGCATTGTAACTAAAAATCCATTAGTTGAAAGAAAAGATCTGCAATTCTTAATTTAACATAGTTTAACTAATACTGGAGGAGTAGGGGACTGCCCCTAGATTTATAATAACCAAAGAAAGGTCAACCTAATTTACTAAGAACTAAAAAGTTCATCTGAAATTTAAAACATAAACAATTGAAGAAATATGGAATTTTAAATCTACCCCTATTGCCAAATCAAGTAAACATAATTTCAAAAGAGTACCAATGTAGGCTAGTTTCCCATCATATGTACGAAGTAAATTTCCAGGATGTGGATCAGCATGATAGAACCCGCACTCTAGAAGTTGGTTGAACGAGCAATAAACTCCAATCTGTCAAAACATAATGCAAGGCAACTTTTACAAAAGACCTGATTTAGTTAAATAACATTATTACAACTAGTTTAAGGATTGACCTCAATCATATAAAGATCCTTAACTTCAGAAAGTTTTTGACCCTGCATTCATTAAACATAAGAAAGAACTGTAAACTCGCATTAGAAAAATGAAGAGTAGCTCCTTGCAAAAATATGACTTCCTCAATCAATTAAATTAATAGAACTTAATTTATTGCAAGTCCTTGATAACCATTACTTGAAGCTGCAAACACAGCTGTGAAATATTCCGTAGAGATGTCACTAACTTTGACCAACGCGCATTTTTCTAATATTTTAAATAGGCTATCTAACACTCCCTCAGAAAATATGAACCATATGAAATTTAGCAACGTCGGGAAACCCAGACGTTGATTCGCAAAATGACTAAATTAGAACTATCATGAGATAACAAACCTTTTTAGCTATATCATTATCACAGGTTTAAAGAAGAAATCCTTTTATAGTATGACCTCCAACACGTGGTAATGAGGTTGCAAATTTAGAAAAATACAAAAAAGGAAAGAAAAGAAAGTTTCTCTTGCATCCAGTTTGACATTTAGTTCTCTTTTTATATTTACCATAATGTACCCACAGGAAAAAAGGAAAGGTTTTGGATAGAGATAGAAACAAAAATACCTCCACCCATTGCATGATGAGAACCTTGCGAGTTGTTTGCTCTACATACATCTCAGGAACCTGAACATCTTGTATACCACCATATAGCTGTCTGCTTCATCATATAAATGGCAACAGTCAAAGCATAGGATTAAAATAATATCTGATTGCATGTGAGACAGCAGTAAAGCACAGACAAAAAAAGATGCACAAGCTATTAAGGAGTGCTTAAACCAACTAAAGAATCTGCATAAAAAGATTCAAAATAAGGATACATAAATATAAAGTGAAGGAATTTAATTCAAATCTGAAAAAGAAAAAATAGTACCAAAGTGATACAAGTATGTAGGGCAATTAATCTGCAAAATATGCATTTGGACATGCATAAGCCTATTTGGTTACAGTTATTAAAAACTGGTTTAATCATTCTGTTATGCAGGACTATAAAGCAAGTTGATTTATCAAAAATAAGAAATGTTGGGCTAAAAGACATCAGCATCAGGTAATAAACCATTCTTGACCGTTGTTACATCATACATGTCAGATATTCATTCAATGGGCAAACACATTACACGTTGGGTTTCAGAATCCTTAATAGAACACCAAATAGGTCATGAAAATATAGATGACTTCTAAACTTGAAGTTAGATGGACATATATTAGCACATTAGTCTCTTACTTAAATTTTACTCCGTTGTTTGCTTCGCTCTTATAGTCCATCTCCTGCATTCAATTTGATTACCTGTATTCAATATGAAGCACTAAGAATATTCTTCTTTTTCAATGTAATAGTCTGAAAGACGGGAGACTTTACATGTGAAAATTTAAGCCACTGCATCCAACTTGATATCTAGAAACTTTTTCAAAAGGAAGCAATAATTACAATAGATCAATCTAGGTAAACTAAAACTTTCTTAAATCTCAGTCATCATGATGCACCTATGTTCATGTCAACACACACTTATTTTGATTTATTCAAGTGAATAGTCTCTATCTTGAACCAATTATTCTTTCAAGGGTGACATTTCCATAAGTCACTGTAATGCGCACATGTGTGACCAGCTTTTGTATCGGTCGTATTCAAAAAATTATCAGACGGGAATTGAAGTCTCTCTGTAATACAAAGACCAAGTTTCTTGTCTCTTGGAGTAGCTTCATGAGCGTCTAAAACTTCTTGCATTATTGTGGTTAGACTGTAAAGTCAAGTAGTCAGGTAATCTTAAGAATTTTTTGTCTCCTTTTCCCAAGAATAAATTGATCATTAAATTTCAGAACTCTTTTGAAATTCAAAATTTCTAGAATCACTGGTACTATCAATCACTTCAGTTCACTTAGAACTTATCAGTTATATAATGCTAAATGTCTAAACTCACAGCAATATGACCACTATTCTATTACAATATTCATATGAAATTTAAGATGTTGAAAAATCTTCTGACCAGAAAAAAAGTTGAACGTGTCATCTCTAGAATATATCACAGCAGAAGTGGGTAGGAAATATTTCGTTCATGAAATTGAAACGTTGGAGTATCAGATCGTATAATTTTAGAAGATGATAGAACTACTCAATGGTATGCAATAAGCATCATGTAATACAGATTATGGGAAAAACCATTTTAGCCAAAGAGCAAGTATACAGATGGAAGAGTGACAATGCAGGAGCAAATTGAAGAAATATCACGTGAGGAAGTTGGAATCCAGTGATGTTTTCAATCTTAAAAAAGTTGATTTAAGGCCTTCTACACAAATTAGTAGAAACCAGTGGATATGACATCAGGGATGAACTAAAGTCGAGTTGCTCTCTTAAAAAATACAACTGATGTAGCCAGTTGTGGAAAAGACTAATAGTTGCTTATCATTTACATGGAAAATGATCCTGAAGAGAGATATTCTGCCCAAACACATTTGACCAGTTAAACAATTAACTGAAGTCTAAGATAGTCATGGTGTAAGCATTCAAGAAATCTCCAAACCTAAAATGACCAGTGAAAGCAAAATTATATCATAGATACACATCACTAACAGGAAATCATTCATGCATGGGAGTATCAACATCTGTAACTGAAGCATGAAAGAGAATTAAGTACCCGAAAAAGACTTGAGGCCCATTCATCGACAACTGCCTGCAAATTGAAGATGACAAGACACGGTAAGAAACAGGCATTGGAATTGATATCAATGCACTTCACTGGGCCCTCATCTATGAAGGTAATGAGACAAAACTGTAAACTTATAAGGCCTGCTTTTTGAGTGCTGGACCACAATGCATATCTAGCAAATACTCCTAACAAAGATAATATGATATGCAATCTAGCCCACAAAAGTGCTAAATTAATATCTCCCACTATAAAATTTCAGTCCCTTACTCTTTTGTCAGCAACAGCAAGAAAATAATTGCATGCCACACTACCTGAAGGTCAGTGTTAAATTTCCCTGCTTTCTTCACCAACACTGCAAGGTAGCGCAAAATTAATATGTCCAACGAGATTGCAGCTCTAACTCCTGGCCTTTGCACTTTGACGGCAACAACCTTTCCACTAGGACGAAGTCTAGCTTGATAGACCTTTCACAAATGTTAAGAGATAGAAAAAAATCTCAATAAGTTTTGTTCCTATTTTACAGTAGACAATCTAAACTCTCAAATGAGAGTAATAAGAGTGCGTGAAAAACCTGTCCAAGTGATGCTGCTGCCACAGGATCAGGTGAAATCTCTGAGAAAAGTGCATCTATAGGTAATCCAAGTTCTTGTTCTATTGTATCAAAAGCAACTTCAGTGGAAAATGGTGTTATTTGATCTTGCAACAGTGCAAGCTCATCCAAATATGCAGGTGGTATTAAATCCTAGAAGATATTGATAACCAGAGATAGTTCTTAGTATTCATTCCTAATATTTAACTGATAATTAATATATGACTTTTCATGCCTCTTCAAAGAGATCAAATAGAAGTGTTCAGAGTGCAAAAATTGGAACTTGAAACTCTTTCTGACCTTAAGCTCCAAACAAAAAAAAAAAAAAAAAGGGAGGTATATTGTGTGGTGGCAGCTTTCAATTGGATTTCTTGCTGACAAGGAGGAAAAAGGGAAAAATAACTAGCCAATGCCAAAATTGTTTTTGAGCTTGAAATTTGAATGCCGCATCTCACAGAGAAGTTTTTCAACATTGTGCTGTCAATGCATGCCAAACCACAAACACTATCAGTCTCGTGCCTACACCCCCCTCCCCAACCATCGCCGTGCACGCACACACACTTCATTTGGCATTGCAAATCGCTGAAGCAAACAAGTGGGAGAAAAAAATTAGAGAATACTAGGGTCATGAAAAGGGTACAGTATTTGACTCTCTCTCTCTCTCTTTCCTTTTTTAAATATACTTTTTATGTTTTATGGTAAGTTGGGCTTAAGTGAAGCCCGATACTTATATATTTATATGGACAAATTCTGTTGCTAAGAAACTAATTGGTTAAATTCATAAACACAAGGTAAAATATGATTAGCTTTATTCTCTCTTCTCTCTCTCTCTCTTTCCTTTTTTTTTTTTCCCCTTCGCTTTTAGGTCCACATATCTTCATATTAACTGGTTACAGCACAGCCAACTGACATAAATTTGCCTGAATAACTAGACACGACATGGAATATGTTGAACGAAAATGTTCCGATTTTTTCTAATACAAAACTGATGATATATGTTTTTTATACTTGGAATTAGAGCACACGTATGAACATAGACCACGGTTCGATTAAACTTAATGAAACATAGACCACTTTTATTTAAACTCCAGCATAGAATTCATCAGCTTAACAAAAGTACTTACCATGTCTAACTTAGCCAAACCTTTTTAAAATATTTGATTAACCTTCGTTCAATTGTTTATTGGCAGCTCCTGTCTTCTTACATGTTCATAAACATATATATGTAGAGTCATTATTCTGATAATAGATATTACTGTACACTTTAAAAAGTTCACATCATTACAGTTTAAGATCTTGATGGGGCAGGAAATACGAAATTAGATGCAGAAGTGCATCATTTGGCTTTCATACCATCCACATAATAAGAAAGATTGATTGCATTGTGTCATAAAGATTTAGATTAGTAAATATATCAAGAGTCAAGAGGAAAACTAACGGGAAATGAAGATAAGAATAAAAATTTGATTTAAATAGGATTTTAAGTTAGAGTTTGATTCAAATTACGTTTGTTGACATTAGATTAGGTTAGTTTAAATATTTTGATAAGGTTCTAGTTTATTATAAGTTCTTTTGATTTTAGCTTCTTTCCCTATATAAAGGGGCCTATTCAATTTAATACTTGCATTTTAATATAGAATAAAAATTGATACTCTCTCCCTCTAAATTCTTCTATATGATCTCCCCCTTCTTCTTCTCTCTTCCTCTTTCTTTTCTCACTCTTCTTCCTGTTCGTTGCATCCTATGCCAATTTGGTTTCAGAGTAAGTCGTATTCCTTTGGACAAACAAATTTTATGAAGTGTTCAAGTTCAAAAAATTATTTCAACAGCCAATCAACCATCTTCCACATCCCAAAAATAGCCATTCACCTGCCACCACCTCAAATAAATAAATTAATTAAAATTAAGTACTGTACTGTCCATAAATATTGTTCATTTTTAAAAAAATAAATAAAATTCTGTCGATTTTTGTTATTATCCAGCACAAGGAATCAAAGCCCAATATCACACCAAAACCAAATTAGAGGCCAATATCACACCAGAACCATAACCCATCAAACCCAAACCTAAACCTATATGTCGGTTGTCTTTCACCACACCTTCCACCACCAGAAATTAACACCAATACCATCAGTGCTAGTTCCACCTGATTCTGTTAAATTATTTGCAGTCTTCAAAATCAACAACCTTCCCAAATGAAAATACAAGTTTAGCTCCAAGCGTGGAAAAAGGAATCGTCCTAAACAGATTCTTCCCCATCATAGCTATACCAACATAACGATGATGACTTAGACATTGTTGGGCTCTTTTGAATCTCGTGAGGCAGCGCCTATTTCTTTTATATTGAACACGTGCTTTTATTTAGGTGTTTCAGATTGTCAATTTCAAAATTTAAAAAAAAAAAAAAAAAAAGGAACGAATAATAAGCTTTAACTTTTAGTTGCTTTGTTTTCATTTTAAAAAATAACAATAATTTTTTTAAATTACTTTGAGCCGATTTTAGAGTTTTATTCCTATATTGTGCATGTGCCAAGTGATAATTTCTTATGAAGTTAAGAACTGAATTTGAATCTGTCAGATCCAGCCTTATGAATCGCGAGTCTATTCCGACGCTGGATACCTGTTTGGGTGAATTACTGAGGGAGGAACAGCGTCTTATAACCCGTAACTCTTTGGAACAACAAACTTCCGCAACACCGGTTCCCGTTGCATATGTGGCTAAGGGAAAATTCAAACATCGGGATATGTCTAGCGTGCAGTGTTACAGTTGTAAGGGGTTTGGTCACATGGCCCTTCAATGTCTTAGAAAAGTTTGCAATTATTGCAAGAAACTAGGCCATGTTATTAAAGAATGTCCTACTCGTGCTTCCTGCAAGATTGGAGCAAGTTATGTTGCTGCGGCCACTTTGACCTCTAGTTCTGCTTCGTCGTCTGCTCCCGCTCGAGTTCCAGCTTCTTCTAGTTCATCTTAAACCCCCATCACTCCTGAGATGATTCAACAGATGGTTGTCTCTGCTTTGTCTGCCTTAGGCATCTCAAGTACTCCACAAACTGCTCGTTCTTCTTGGTTATTAGACTCGGGTGCTTCTAATCATATGACTTGTGATCCCACGTTACTTAGTAATCTTAGACCATATAATGGACCTCTCAAAATACATACTGCTAGTGGTAACATACTTCCTAGATCAGTTGGCATGTCACCGGATTTGACTAATGTTTTAGTATCTCCTGATTTATCCACTAATCTTATATCTGTTAGCCAACTTGTTGATAACGATTGCACTGTCTCTTTTTCTTCCTCTGGTTGTCATGTACAGGATCAGGTGTCCGGGAGGACGATCATAAGGGGGACTAAGGAGGGGCGTCTCTTTCCTATTTCACCGAAGCCTGTTTCGTTTTT
>CAIGRP010106989.1:0-35248 GCA_903798385.1 Fraxinus cuspidata | reverse complement strand
GTTCTGAAAACCATTTGTGATTGCTGCACAATTGGTTCATTTGATCGTTGTATCCTGGAAGTGATTGTCCATAGAGGTCGCAGCAGTTATCGACGGGCAATTTCGCTTTAGGACATCGTGCTGTCACGAGACTCGATCGGTCGATAAGTTTTATTTCTGCACTTTACTGTATTGCAACTAGATTAGATACTAACATTTTATTCCACTATTTGTTTATGTCATTTTCCAGGTGAAATGATTAGTGAATTTAATCCATCTTACTTTAATTAATTAATCAAACTTTGAAAGAACAAAAGCCATTATGGGTACATTAATTATATTTAAGTAGCAAATTGAAGAGAGAGAGTAAGTTAAAAAAGAAGATGGTCGGTAGATCACACAAGATTGTAATGATTTTCAAAGATTGAAGTGATGATACTTAATTAACCACGATCTACACAAGATTAAGATTTCATAATTAACATATTATTGACCATTGGTTTGAAGTCATCTTGCTTTTTGTCGACTACTTATATACAGATTGATCAAAGGTTTAATACGCGAATTTTTATTTTTTATTTTTATAAATGAATGGTTATGAAAATTGATATTATTTCTTTAGCATGACTCTAATATCATGTTAATCATCTAATCTAAAAGTTTAAAATGTGACCAAAAAATTATATTTATTTATATCTTGTCTTCAACAGAGAGAAGTTGAGAGGGATCGATAACTATGATTGTCCGTGTGTTGGCTAGCACTTCGGTGGTCCTAGCTTTTCTTATCGAAAGCCTCATCTCTTATATTTAATGCACTGTTTTTTTCAATTGAGATAGTTTTACTAGCATGTGTTATGCTCAGACAGTCAGACTATTAAGGTATGATCTTGTAAGAAAAACGAGAAGAAAATGTTAAATTATTCACTATCATATTTTTTCGTACAATTTAATATTGTATACTAAGTCCTTGTTTTGGCTCCATTAAAATTAAATTATTGGAAAAAAATGTATTTTGGAATAGAGAAATTTTTGGAGAATTTGTAAGAACATGTTTTGGGAGTACATATAATATTATTTTATTAAAAAATATATGGTAAAAAATGAGTAATGAAAAAATGTATTATTTGAAAAGTGGAGCCCAAACAGACGCTAAATGTATATTCATTGTTTGGACGTAATTAGGAAAAGTTACTTTCCGACCATACAAAGCTTTCCATACTTGATGAAAGGACCACTTGGTAACTTAATTTGTCAATTAGTATCGCATAATTAGTGTTAATAATACAATTCTAGAATAACAATGCTGATAAATATCTGGATAATTAACCTCATATAAAAACTAATGTTCGTCCATATTATCATTATTACCTTTTCCCTTTTAATTTCTTATTTTTGGTTGTCACCATCTGAGAAGAATTAAAACATTAATTATCTTGGTGAATAATCACTTGTTGCCAACCTCAAGTTTTATATATATTTGTGTATATCAAGTACTCTACAGAAGTGGTTGATGTGTCACGTTACAGGATCTTCTAAGATGATCCTATGAGGAAAGTCCAACTCTAGTAAATGATAATTCAAATATATAAAATTGTTTGATCTGAATAAATAAATTTTATTTATCGATTTATATATTTAAACGAGCACAATAGAATTAGACAATAAAGTGAATAACGACGTAAGGAAACACAACTTAGTCTTACAAAAGCCGCAACTAGTGGAAGAAAAGCATCAAGCATTTTAGCATCCACGATTAATCTAACCTTAAACAATATTCGTTAGAGACTCACTTCAAACATCCCATATAAGATAGGCTCACACCCATATTTAGGTGATGTTTAATACCATTTTCTATCTTTTCGTAATAAAATCGAACACGAAACATTTAGGGTCTGTTCTCTTTATTATTTTCAAGCAGTTTTCTGTTTTCTATTTTCCAAAACAGTGAAAACGCGTTTTTTTTCCCATTTTGAAAACGCGTTTTTGAAAACAAGTTAAAAATTTATAAAGAAAACTCAAAACGATAATTTGTCGTTTTAGGTGTTTTCAGTTATAATCAAGTCAAAATTTTCAAGACGCGTTTTGGGCGTTTTCAAAACAATTTTTCAAAATGTCAAAAAGAACACATTTTCAAAAATCTCAAAACGAACACTCAAAACACAAAACACAAAATGAATTCAAAACTCAAAACACAAAACTGAAACACAAAGAGAACAGCCCCTTAGCTATTATACTGATAAATGCACTACGAATGCAAACCCAATGTAACATGCACGGTGACAAAATTTTTAAAGCGAAATTACAGCTAGTGACAGATGTAGAATCTAGCCATTTATCACCAAAATCAAATTCAAGAATCCAACCAAATACTCTGTACGACTATACTCATTTAGTCCTATATTTCAGCAACATAGACTTGCCCTCGTATTTTTCATGGAATTGCGAATATCTCACTTTCCTTTCTCCTTCAAAAGTAGATAATTAATAAATTAAGAAGAAGAAGAATTTAAAATAAAATGGGTCTGTTAGGTTTTTGATGTAATTGACAAGTCTGTGAACAAAATGGACTAAATTTAATATGTTGTAAAAGTCAAGGAATAAGTTGCAAATAATAGAAATTGTTGGTCTAGAGTTTGAGAATGAAAAAGAAGAAAAAATGACGCCGCAATTTCGCTAGACTGTCGCCGTGACTTTGCTCGAGTGGCAGAAACAGAAACATTGATGTCCGCCGTCGCCTTGCCTTCACTCGAGCGATACATTGTCGCTTGCATGTCGCCCAGATTTCGCTCGAACAACAGGGTTTCTAGAAAAATTTTAATTCATGTTTCTAATGCTTTTTGCCGACCCATTCAACCCCAAAACCTAAACTATAAATACCAAACATCTCCTAACGATTTTTACAAAGTTGATCATTGAAGAAATACATACTGCTTCATATCCTTTTCATCAAACAAACTTTCAACCTTCATATTTTGATTTAATCTTGGCGTTGAAAATATCAAGTTCATAATTCAAATACCAAATTGCTAATTCTCACACATCTGTCAGAGTTCTGAAAGATCAAGGAAAGGTGATTGGAGTTTCAGTTGTTGAAGAACGCGGAGTTCTTCGTTGATCCACAGGAGATAGACGAATTCATAAAGTCGGGAGTTGCCGCAGGAACGCGCAATTCAGAAGGATTTTAAAAACTGCAGCTGGGAGTTGGTGCAGAAGCATGTAATCCAAGAAAGCTGTGGAATTTGCAGTCAGGTGGTCAGAAAATACTAGTGGTAGTCGTGTCTAGCAGACTGTAAGTTCATAATTCGTTTATACTGGATTTCTGACAGGCAAAGTGCCTGAAATTTTTACCCAGTTGGGGTTTTTCCTTGATCATTCCTTGTATTTTTTTTATTGCTTTCATAATTGCAATATTTCAACATAGGAAAAATTAAACTGTTTGATTAACCATCTAGATATAATTAATAGTATCTTGTTGCTAATTAATTATTAAGTTTTAATTTCGCATAATCAGCTATTCACCCCATCTAGATGTAGTTTGGATCGAACCTCGTTATTTCAATTGGTATCAAAGTCTGATTTCGATTCCTAACGGAAGCAACTATACTTATTGGAAAGTTCGAATGAGAGCTTCAATTAAAGTATTGGATGAACATATTTGGATAAGCGTTCAAACTAGGTAGACTGCACCTTCAAACACTGTTGCTAGTGTAGCTATACCCACTGATATTTCACTCTAGATTAAAGATGACTTAGTTAACTGTAACTGAAACAGTAAGGGTCTTTTTGCCATGGCCATGGTTGTGCCTGCTGAAGAGTTTAGGAGAATATCGATGTGTGAAACTGCTAAAGACGTTTGGGATATATTAGAAACCACACATGAGAGAACTAAAACTATTAAAAACTCTAAATTGTAGATGTTGACCTTTAGGTTTGAAGAAATTAGAATGAATGATGATGAATTGTTTGGTGAATGCCATATGGAGCTTAATGATATAGTTAATTCGAGTTTCAACATAGGTGAGAAGATCCTCGAGTCTGAAATTGTTAGAAAAGTCCTTAGATATCTACCTGAAAGGTTTAGACCTAGGATCACCGCGATTGAAGAAAGTAAAGACTTAGATGCAGTCAAGATAGAGGAACTCATAGGATCTCTCTAAACCTATGAACTCACCATATCTCAATCGAAAAAAGTTAAATCCATAGCCATGAACACTATTGTGGAAAAAGAGAGTGCGTCGACTGATGCGAGACCCTTGGGGACAATGAAATAGCTTATTTTGTTAAAAAAATTTAGAAAGCGATGAGGAATAGGAGAAAACCTCAAGAACGAAAAAATGATATCCTAGTAAATTCTCAAACGATAAACATGAGAAGAATAACCATAAGACTTCTAATAAAAAAAACCCAGTTAGTTAGATGCCATGAGTGTTAGGGTTTTAGTTACTATATGAACGAATATCCTAACTTAAAAAATAATTTGAATAAAGGAATGCGTAAGGCATTAACAGCGACCTTGAGTGATGATGAATCAGATTGAAATGTTCAGAGTGATATCTCTAGTGGTGAAAATGAATAAAATTTTATGGCCTTCACATCTATAGCTAAGATTGAATTTTATAAAGAGAATGAAAAGGCTGAGAGTGAAGAACGTAGTGAAAAATCTGAGGAAGATTCTGAGGATGAGATTGATATACATCAGTCTTATTGAGAATTATTTGAAGAGGGTCTTAAAATCAAGAAGGTCAATAAAGCCGTACTGAAAAATGTTATTGAATTTGAAAGAGAGAAAGAGAAACTCATAGGTGACCTTCAAGACTCTACCAAAAATTTGAGTGAGTTGAAATTTGTTAACAAAAATTTAGAAGCCAAATTAAATCCTTAACAAATGATCTTGAAAAATCTAACACACAACTTCATTCCTTTATGAGTGGTATGTAGAAACTCGATAATCTGTTAGGGATGAACAAGCCTACTGAAAATAGGCATGGTCTGGGTTATGTTCAAAATAGTAATACTATTGCTAGTACAACCAAAACCACATTCTTCACAGCCACCAACAAAGCTCGAAATACTGTTAATCCTAAACCCAAAGGCAAGAATGTCTTAGGATCGAGACCTACTAGACAACGTAGGGTCAATCGTCCTATATATTAACAACAACCTTCGAGCAAGTTTGAGCCTAGGTTTGTTCTCACCTGCCACCATTGTGGTGCCGTGACACATAAGACCTAGGTGTCGTAAACTCGCAACTAGAAGTAAAAGTCAGAATTTCTCGAACAATGTTAACTTCCTCACCAATCAGGTTAGTCACTTAACTGAGACGATAACTCAGTTAACTAGAATCACTTCTACTTATAAGAAGGTTTGGGTTAAGAAGAGTGACCTGAAAGGTCGTGAGATTGATCATGCTCTTAAAGGTAAGAGCATCCATGTACCTCTTTAATTAGGTACTTAGGTTCATGCATGTGCAGTTCATTGAGTCCATTTATTCTCGCATGCATCTCACTTATTTGTGATTTGTTTTTATTTCGTTTTGTATTTTTTTTTTCACTTTTTAAAAGTTATTGATTTTTTTATTAAAAAAAAACAATTTATGTTTTTGTGCTACTGACATTTTATGGTGCTCTTAAACATAATATTTGTGACCGAATATCCATCCATCTGATCTATACCGTTGTTTCCATTACTTGGTTAGGTTTTATGTAGAGTACCGTGTATATGTTTCGTCATGTACCATATGCACAACACACACTGTGATTGTGTGAGTGAGTCTAAACCACATGTGTGAGATTTGAGATTGTCGTCATCTATTGATAAGGTGACCTTGAACGTGAATTGACTTTCATTTAGATGACCTCAGCTCATATAGAGTCCCCCTATAATAAAATAAATAAATAAATAAAGTTGGTTCATCTTATACGTTTTTTCGAAGCATATTTGACTCAAGTAATTAAGCCCGAGGGGTTTCTCATAACCTGGTGCCTATGGGACCGACTTGAGTTAACTGATCTAAAACTCATTACATGGTTCATTTTAGTCGCTTAATGGACAAGTGTCTGCACATAAGATGTAATATTTGAGAAAAATGACATAAAAATTATATGCTCAAATTCAGTGAGAGAAAAAAAATATACGTGTAAATGAGCTTCATTTTAAGGTCCTACTAATCTTATGGGTTTGACTTTCATTAGTAAGGGAAAATAATTATTTAACAGTGATGTTCGCAGGTCCTTTCTCACAAATTTAAGGTTTGAAATCATTATCACTAGAAAATAGTGACACTTCACATACGTGAGAAAATAGTGCTTTCAAACTTGAATTAGAAACCTTGCATCCATTATTTGGTTGATTATCTCTCATTGGATCAAATTTTCATATATTTTCAAAGTTAATTTCAAAACATCCATGTTTCTCTTAATTTTCTGCACGAATTTTTTTTTTTTTTTTGGGTTTTTATGTTCTTAACTCCATTTATTCATTTCCCCTTGTGTTTGGGTCGTTCACTCTTTGTTTCCTTATTTTTCTATTGACACACTTCCAGCAGACT
This sequence comes from Fraxinus cuspidata, assembly GCA_903798385.1. NCBI lineage: Eukaryota > Viridiplantae > Streptophyta > Magnoliopsida > Lamiales > Oleaceae > Fraxinus > Fraxinus cuspidata. Next base: position 28,722 of record CAIGRP010106989.1, on the reverse strand, counting down.
CTCTTGTCTGTTCTACTATGTTTAATACACCGTTGGAGGGTGGTCAGGTGGGATGCGCACTGGATCTTTACCCACTGATCGGCAGATTCTGTTGCGCATTGTGTGTACGAATCTGTGGCCAGTGTCACACGTTTCTTGATTGCCTATGGAGAAGGCTCGATTTTTTTTACACCTTGTTACATGACGATTCCATTAATTTACCCTCGTTTATTTTCAAGCAGATTCTTCTTACTTTTCGAGTCACAGGGGCAAGGGTGGGGCTGCCTTATGCTTGTTTGATATATCGATTAGTAATGGCCATTGGAGTGAGCTTTCCTGAAGGGGTTCCGAGGCGAGTTTCCCAACCGATTGGCGACACCATTATCTCTCAGAGTAGGTCACATGCTTCTTCTGAGCTGGCTCACTAGTTGACCCAACTGTAGATGACCTTATCTCTGTTGATCCCTCCGCCTTCTATACTTCTTCTTCTGTTCATCCTTTTGCTGGCATCCTCTCTACATCCACTTCTGTTCCTTCACCTACGGAGTTTGTTCCACCATCTACGTCTGTTCCCATTGACCCGTTTTGTTGCACTTATGAGGTACATGATCATGTTGATCTAGCAACATACTCGTATGATGGTAGAGATTACACAGTTGAGACCTACAGTTGATCGACACACTACCGAGTTTACTACCCTTTGTGGTACTGTTGGATATCTTTAGCGAGGCTGCGGATTCGTCGCCATTGGGATGATGGTACAGCTTTTGATGAGGTGACGGATACTGATGATCCTGATTATGTAGCATAGTTGCTAGGTTACCCTTTGTCATTTTGTACAAAAGGGTGAGTAGTTTATTGATGGAGTATAAATTTTTAGATGTAAATTATAATTTTAACTTGACATGACGTATCTAAAATTTTTGATTAAGTGATCATTCCAGTACTGCTACATTAAGTTTTGATGTTTTGTAGAATCAATGTTTCATTTTAGTATGTTGGGTTGCATGGATATTACATTTTAATTTAGTTTATGATATGAAACTGAAATGATGTGTTATGAGTTAGAACTGCTGGAATTGCTTTTACACTTAGTACTGTATCACATACGTTTTACACTAAGTAATTGAGTTGTCTATTTTAGGAAACATGTTTTGATAAAGGAAAAGCAGAATTCAATCAAGATACTTAGTGTTGGTTGTGTCAATCATTGAGTATGTAATTCTTTTTCACTACTACCTTGACTTTAGAAATTGAGTTGCATTAGGTCTAGGGTTTGACATTGGAAAAGAGGGAAAAACTGTCGCTTGCCTGTCGCCCAGATTTCGCTCGAGCAATAGGTTTCCCGAAAAATTTTAATTCATGTTTTTAAGGCATTTTGTCCTGCCCATTCAACCCCAAAACCTAAACTATAAATACCATACGTCTTCGAATGGTTTTTACAAGGTTGATCATTGAAGAAATACATACTGCTTCATATTCTCTTCATCAAACAAGCTTTCAACCTTCATGTTTTGATTTAATCTTGGCGTTGAAAACATCAAGTCCATAATCCAAATATCAAACTGCTACTTCCTGCGCATCTGTCAGAGTTCTGAAGATCAAAGAAAGGTCACTGGAGTTCTAGTTGTTGAAAAACGCGGAGTTCTTGAGATAGAAGAATTCATAAAGCTAGGAGTTACTGCAGGAATGCGCAATCTAAGAGGGCTTTGAAAACTACAGCTAGGAGTTAGTGCAGAAGTACGCAATCCAAGAGAGTTGTAGAATTTGCAGTCAGGATATCAGAAAGTACTAGTGGTAGTTGTTTCTGGCGGATTGTAAGTTCATAATTCGTTTATAGTGGATTTCTGACTGGCAAAGTGCCCGGAGTTTTTACCCAATTGAGATTTCTTCGTGATCATTCCTTGTGTTTGTTTATTGCTTTTATAATTACGGTACTTCAATATAAGAAAAATTATACTGTTTGATTAACCATCTAGATATAATTAATAGTGACTTGTAGCTAATTAATTATTAAGTTTTTATTCATCATAATCACCTATTTACTCCCGATCTAGGTGTAGTTTGAGTCAAACCTCGTTATTTCAGGGTCTACCTTGATAAAATTACCTAGCAAAAATAATGCTCACTCAGGAAATCCAAACTGATCATGCTACTTTTTATGGTATATTGCTATTGTATTTTGACTGGGAACTTGCTAGATTATATATTTGGTACAATAGTTTTGTCTAGCCCTTGATAAACTTATTTTATTATTTTAAAAACAATAATATATTTAAAAAATGTTTAAAACAATTGAACACGATATATATTGTATAGTACGGAAAGCATGTGCAACGAATGACCAAATTATTTGGGATTACACCTCATGCATATTCAGTCGAGCACATTTAATTGAGTCGCACATACCATACCTGGTCAGAACATGTTCCTAACAAAGTTAAGTACTTAATTTTTTTTTCCTTCTTTTATATTTTTGTTGTAAAATTATGGCATTCTAATAAGGATAAGACAATCTATTGATAAATATTGTAGGACCATAAGTCCAATCAAAATCTATATTTTGAAGTGTATATTTTATGACTTGTTGGAACCAAAAAATGTTACTTTTTTTTTTTGGCTTCTTATGGGTTTGATTGTTTTTATAAATAAGCATGTTGTAAATTGTACTTAATTACACTTTCTCTTGTCTTTGACTTTTTTCACATTCTTTTTCTAAATACAGGGAAAGTACGATCTGATACAAAGATAAAATATATTGATTCTAATGAAATATAGAGAATAAACCATATTCATAATTCTAAGAATTGTCAATGAATGATTTACATCTGCAAAATCATTCACTGATCAGAAGAGTATATATCAAAATTGAATCTAACAAAAATCTCAAAGTTCAATACAATTTTATCCAAACAACATTCTAATTAAAACCCTAGTCTTCCCCAATCATAAGAGAAGAAACTCTATGAAAGGCATTGAATTTAAAAACTTTGCGTATTGTGATGCCATGCTAGCAAAAAGAAAATTACACTTAGTAAAAATCATTATATTTATGGCAAATTTGATTAGTGTCTAATAATCAATTAATCACCGGACATGCATTAAGCCAAAGCCTGCACACACAGAAAAGCTAGATGATTAGTGTCTAATAAGTATACAACATTGGTTGACAACCATGTATTGTCAAAATTATAGCATGTGACGTAGAAATTTTTTTTAAAAATGAATGAATATAATGATGCCAAGAATATTGCCAACAAATGTTGTATGCACCACTAATGTAGCGGCTTGTCGAGCATTTGACAAACTCACACTATCCATTTCAAATAGGATTTCCTTTTCACTTTACCCCGAAAAAAATCCCTCCGACTGTGGTGGAGCTTCGGGCTTTCTTGCGCATTTCATTCTAATATGTGAGCCTTTTAGTAATATATCTAGAGGCGGGAATGTAGCATGATTCCACAAATATATACATGACAGCCCAAATGATTAGCTTCATGAAATAGACAGCTCAGAATTCGAGGTGGCATCCACATGTCTACCGGCTACTGGTTCCAAATGTCAAAGGGCGCACAGACAAGAATTGCTGGGATCGTGGGAAGAGCAAAATGCAAATATGTTATAGTGCTAATTCAAATGGCAATGACAAGTGACAAGATTTTTTGTTTTTTGTAACAAACAGCATGTTTTATTGATAACAAAGATAAAATAAAATATATATTTAAGAAGAGATTAACTTAACCTTCGATTGAAGGTACACAAGAATAAACAATAACATTAACTTTCTCGGTCAATAAAATAACTAAAGATAACTATTATTTTTTGTCTTAGCCACACTCTTCGACATTATACACTAAAAATATATTGTATTATTATACATTTATTATTACTACTAGATAAAGATTTTTATACATTTATTATTATAATTCGAATTCGGAAAGTTCATAATTTCGTCCTAAGAGTGCCTCACGAATTTCCTGATGTTTGGATAGATAGATAAGGCTTCCGCTTCCGCTTCTCCTCACTTTTCTCTTTATTGGCACGTTCCCCATCCAAGTTCATTTCAGAGAAGTGGAAATTAAAGTCTTAGGGCACAATATAACGGTGGAGGGTGGCGTGAAAATTTTGGTGTCACGCCGTCCAAACAAAGCTTTGATCCAATTCTGCCACCCCACGCCACGCGTAATCAATTAACATATATGCAATCCCTCTCTCTCTCTCTCTTACCTTAACTTTTGTTTTTATGTGCATTATATTTATATATTAACTTTATTTTATATATGAATCATACGTTTGATCGATCATATTCATCAACTGTTCGTTTGCTTATCGTATAAATATAAAGAGCCCTCTTACCAACATTTAAAACAATAAGTCCTTCTCTTCATCAATATATTCACCTCCTATTCCAAGAAATCCAGTCTCTCTCTCCAAAAAGGCAGCTCAAGAACACATACAACAAGGTTGAACTTGTGGTTAGTAATTTTCTTGAACAGTGATTTTTGATGCAAATTTGTATTCATGCATATATGTGTGTATTGGATAATGAAATAGGAATCTATTTTCGTTGTGCAGTTCTTTATCTTTCACCCATATAGAGGTCAGATGGAGTCCCCTCCTGATCTAGGGTGGGAGTTGAAAAAGAAATTCATAGATTCCGGTCCCTTGTCCCAGATCTTAAATAATCTCTCTTGTTAGCTGGTGTGACTATATGTATTCTCTCTGTGTGCAATGTAATATCGAAATATGTTCAGAAATGGGGTGAAGAAGGGTGTGTGAGTGGGTTAGGAAACCCCTCTTGCAATATGAGGGAAGCAGTGGAATGCACTCAAAGAAATGAGTATGTATGACCCATGTTCACAAGTCAAATTTCTACGGCCACTTTTGTGATAAATGTGCTGCTTAATTTTGCTACGCGAAACTAAATCTGGTTCGGCAAATTTAGTAGTAAATTAAATTACAAAGAGAAATAATAGTGAGTTTCTCGAAATGCGATGAATATTAATTATGAACGTGTGATTAAAATTAATATTTAATTTTGACTAAATTTATAATTTGTTTCCATATGGTCAATAAGAGTATTGGCATATGTTTTAGCATGAATCATTTGTTTTTGGGGTGGGATACAACATTTGGTCTGCCATTTTTTTCCTCATAAAACACAATTCCAACACATGCAGCAACAATTCATGGGACCATCAAACCATAATGTTCACGAGTGGATATATGAACGAATCATGACAATTTTACAAAAAATGGAAGTTGTGTGAATTTTACTCTCTGTAATTTGTAAACTTTTTTCATTAACTTCATCAAGAGAGTGAGTTCCAAAAGTAGCTTTACAATAACCTATAGAAGAAAAACATCTTCGGGGCGGTTTGCTTTAATGATTTGTTCCGTAAGACGGATTGTACAATGTAGAATGATGTTCAATAATTACTTGGCCTAAATACCTTTCGATCGAAACAGTGCTCTCTAACGTAACAATTCTCTCCAGAAAAGTTGAAGACCGACGATGGAAATGGAATCACGTGTCCCTCCAGGCTTTCGATTTCACCCAACCGAGGAAGAACTCGTTGGCTACTACCTGAAGAGACGGGTTAACGCCATGAAAATTGATCTTGATATCATCATGGACATCGATCTCTACAGAATGGAGCCCTGGGATATTCAAGGTATTCATTTGAATTTTAAATTTTTGATCCAATCAAATTATCTAAGGAGCATATTTCTCAATGAGCTTAGTCCCATTATTTCCTACCAGCATTTTTAGGGCAGAATAGGGTTCTTATTATCCATATTAAATTTTTTTGTAAATGCAGAAAGGTGCAAATCGGAATCTGAAGAACAAAATGAGTGGTACTTTTTCAGTCACAAGGACAGAAAGTATCCAACAGGAACGCGAACTAATAGGGCGACAGCTGCCGGTTTCTGGAAGGCAACCGGTAGGGATAAGGCAGTACTTTCGAGCAACAAAATGATAGGGATGAGGAAGACATTAGTGTTCTACAAAGGACGCGCTCCAAATGGAAGGAAATCTGACTGGATCATGCACGAATATCGGCTCCAAACATCTGAACATGGACCCGTTCAGGTACTCTTCTTCTTCCTAAATTTCAATCGAACATGCTTAACTCTAATAATGAGGGCGAAACTTCTGATTTTTTTTTTTTTTTATATATTTTATTGCACTTATTAATTGATTTTAAAATTTAATCTGAAGCAGGAAGAAAGTTCATACTTTCCCTTGAATTTTAAAAAATGCCATAACAGATATGAGATATATTTGTACATTTTCAGATTGACACAGTAGAAAAATCTTGAATATTCCTCATTTCAAATATTTGTTTTTTATGTAACTTTTTCTTGTTGACAAAAAGTGCGGCTGAGATGATTTTTATAAGTTCATTTTATTTTTCAATCTGTAATGATTGCAAAGGTGACAATCACTCTTTTTGAAAGCACATTCTGAGGTTAAGATTGCTAAACGTACAGACAAGCTTTCTTCTTCCTTTCTTTATTGTACTTCATCAGTATAAAAGAAAGATGTAGCTTAGAGATGAATCCTAATCATATTTATGTTTATCTTCGTTCATTACGAATTTTTTTTATGGTTATGTATATGCATTCGGTCGCACTCTTAGGGGTCGGTTTTGACACTGGGGGGAAGAAGAAGAAGAAAAAGCTTGTACTCTTGTTCTCCGTTATAATAAAAAAACCTACAAATTCAAGTAGACGTAGTTGTCACATTTTATAACCTTTTGGAATCAGTGTGCTAATATGATCAAACATTACAGGAAGAAGGATGGGTGGTTTGTCGCGCATTCATGAAGCCAACTCCAAATCAAAAGCAAGGTTTTGAAGCTTGGAACAATGTTTACTATACCAGATCAATCAACTGCAATTACAGGCCTAGTTCATCATATCCGAGCACCCCGAGTTCAATGCAACCTTTTGATCCAATTAACCAAGGGACAAATTTTCAGCAGTCTCCATTTGGTATGATTTTAGAAAATCAAATAGTTGAACTTCCAGAACTCGATAGCCCAGCCATGTTGACGACTGATTTTACAACGAAAGAAAGTTTAAGTTACGACAGTAATGCAATATATGGGAATGAAGAGTTGACTGAAGATGATAAGAGCAACTATGGGAATCAAATTAGTGACTGGAAGAGTTTTGATAAGTTACTTGAAACAGAAGTAGTTGAGCCTTCGTCATATTCTTACACAAACCTGTTATTAATGTCCCAAAACAGTGAGCAATATGCTCAAAACGATGTCAGCCAAGTACTTGACTGCTTTCCTAACGTGTAGTTGAGCATGTTTGGTATGCCATGTACTGGACACACGACATTTTAACTTAGTTTTCTTTGTTCAATACTATCCAATTCACATATCCGAACAAGTCAAAAGTGCATACATAGATAGAATTTCTCGTTAAATGTATAAATAACAGCCCTTGTCAAGTCCTTTTTAAAAGTTGTCAAAAATCATAGTATCCAAGGCCATAGGTTAAATTGTTAATTTTGCATTTTGACTCTTCGTTATTATTTTGCATTTGTGAATTGTTATATATTATTTGGCACATTAACTGAAGGAGATTTTGTCTTTTCCATTTGTTTCAATCTTTCTTGTCTCAAAGTAAAAAATGGTGCCATTTTTTTAGCTCCATTTATACTAAGTACTCTACGTTGCATCGAAGCCCCTGCCGCATTGTATAACAAATAAAAAAAGTAGATCTCAACTTCATTAATGAACAATATTACAACGGCATTCAGAACAACTGTAACTTAGCACTTCGTATTAAAAATAGTGTAAGAATATAGAGATTCAAGAATTTTAACATTGTGTCAAAATGAGCAAGTTGGCTGCATTCAGACCCATTTTGAACCTGTTAAGGTTGATATGATCGACTTAGGAATATGGATCCGTTAAGATTGATATGGCCCATTTTGGAAATATGGCACGAACCGTCTTCCAAAAGGTATAACACTAATTTAATTAGTTCAGGAACAAACAATAATCAATTAAGAAAAACAAAAGCTTCGTTGACTAAAAACAAAGAATCGTAAGTCAACTTCCAGACCATTGTATGAGACACTTGACAAAATGGATTGACTAGTAGCACTTGTCAATCTTGCTTAGTCCAGATTGATATCGGAGCTTGTTTGGATTTCATTATATTATCGTTAAAGTCAAATATTAATTTTAATCACACATTTTTTAGGGTCCATAGATGCATTTACCTTCCATCATTTCCATCAAATTCTAAGAGGGTGTTTGGCACCTTTTTTTTTTTTTTTGTCAAAATTTTTCTCTTTTTTAATTATAACCACACATTCTCCAAATAAAATAATATTACACATAGATTTAAAACTTTTCATTAATTTTTAACCACACATTCTTCCATCAAAATTGCTATTCCAAAATTTATAATTTACCAAAAATGGGTGCCAAACACATACTAACTTAAAGAACTTAATCTGAACCCAAAACAAGTGCTTAATAATGTATATTCTAAGTTGTCTTTATATATGTGTCTGATAGTCTAAAGCAAGGAATGTTCTAATAGAAAAGGCTTACAATAGTTGAAATATAATTGTATGGCTCCATTTCTATATGAAAGGAGTCTTTCCAGTGAGCAATTGATAAGTCATTTGAATTAAAAGTTTAAGCTCATCACCTATATAATTTAAAAATGTATTCAACAACAGCTGAATTCAACATTCTATATTTATTTCTTTATATAAATGAAAAATATTGTAAATGCTCGAAAATAACGTACAACTTGGAAAGGAGACTAGGCCCGACCTCCCGGACAAAGACAACCAACTATGCTGTGTGTATATTCCAATGTTTGGTGACATTTCAATAAGACAAATACAAGGATATACTAGGAAAAAAAGAAAAAAGAGAGAAATCCCAAGAAAGCCATATTCTCATGCACTGAAATACCAAATTTTGTCAATACTCAAAGTACAATATAATTGAATTTATATTCCCCCTTTTGTCTTGTGTAATTTTCAAAATTTTCCTCAGAATTCATAAAATTCATGCCAGAAATTCTATATATACTCATTCTTGCACTTGTTTTTAAGGCATTCTCACTTATGAAAATAACCCTTCAATAGCCAACTTGCTAGAGAAAAATGGATGCCTTTTTAGCTTATATTCTTCCTCTTGTGGTCCTCCCTCTCTCCCTCTATCTTGTCTTTCGTAAACAAGGTTCTGACGACTCGAAAGTGCCTCGGGGTTCAAAGGGATGGCCAATGCTAGGAGAGAATATGGAGTTTGCCTTACAAGGTCCTCAAAAATTTGTTAAAGATAGGATGAGTAAGTACTCACCTGAGGTTTTTCGAACCTCGTTGTTGGGAGAGAAAATGGCGATATTTTGCGGTGCACAAGGCAACAAGTTCCTGTTCACTAATGAGAACAAACTACTCACTTCATGGTGGCCACAATCAATGAAAAAGGCCTTGCTATTTCCCGAATTCGTGGAAAGTAATTTGAAGGAAGTATCGGCTCTTAAGCGTAGCTTCCACCATGACATTCTCAAGCCTGAGGCTCTAAAGAAATACATACCGGTGATGGATGCACTCGCTCGTGAACACTTGGATGCGGACTGGACCCCAAATGGAGCGGTGAAAGTTTTCCCTTTGTCGAAAACATACACATTCGCTTTGGCATGTAAATTGTTCTTGAGTATCACAGATCCCGATCACATAAAAAGGTTGGCCGACCCCTTCGCCCTTGTGACTAATGGAATGTTCTCCGTGCCTATTGATTTGCCTGGCACAGCTTATAACCGTGCAATCAAAGGAGGTAAAATGGTGCGAGACGAGCTTATGAAAATCATCACGAAGAGAAGAAAGGAGATAATTGCTAACAACGAGACTGAAGGTCAAGACCTACTATCTTGTATGTTGCTTGTTAAAGACGAAGATGGTCAGTTCTTAAGTGAAATGGAGATTTCGAATAACATAATAGGTCTACTAGTGGCCAGTTTTGAGACAACTAGCTCAGCTGTCACTGCTGTCATGAATTACTTAGCAGAACTTCCACATATATATAAGGATGTTCTCGAAGGTAACTTATTGGTAAAATTCTGAAAGTAAAGTGCTAACGTACTTCTCGAGTTAAGATAGATCATGATCAATATATTTTCTCGTGGTATAACGTGAGATTTGACCCAAATTTTTACAGAACAAATGGAGATTGCAAAATCTAAAGGTCCAGACGAGCTTTTAACATGGGAGGATATCGAGAAGATGAAGTACTCGTGGAATGTGGCACGTGAATCACTCCGATTAACACCACCTGCTCAAGGAGCTTTTAGGGAAACCACCACTGACTTCACCTATGCAGGTTTTACCATCCCTAAAGGATGGAAGGTATAGTATATATACCTAAGAAACACTTAACACTGGAGAAAATATCTGACTTCATTTTATACTAATAATTTTGGCAGACATTTTGGACTGTCCATACAACGCACAAGAATCCAAAGTTCTTCCCTAATCCCGAAAAGTTTGATCCTTCAAGATTCGAGGGTAATGGACCAGCACCTTACACATTTGTACCCTTCGGGGGAGGTCCTCGAATGTGTCCCGGTAAAGAGTATGCTCGGCTCGAAGTACTTGTTTTTATGCACAATGTGGTGAGAAGGTTCAAACTCGAAAAGGCAATTCCAAATGAGAAAATAATTTTCTATGCTTCTCCCACGCCAGAGCATGGCCTTCCAGTTCGCCTTCAACCTCATGAAAAATAAATCACTCTCTCTTCATGCAACAATTTGAGATATTGTAGCCTACATTCACACTTGTTTTGCATTTTACCTGGTTTTTTTCATCAATAACTTGTGATAATTGAGTTTTCTATGTACGTAATTACAATAAAGATATATCAATACGAAATATTGTTGTTATTTTGGTTTAAGATTAAAGAACCGAAGAAAGAAAGAAAGAGAGAAAGAAGTGTGTTATTTATCCAACTTTTTGAACTGAGATTATATTAACTAAGAATAGAACACTGAGGTCATGTATGGATACTTCCTTAAATAATTCAAATTGATGACATTTTATTATGAAGGACAAATCTTACAAGTTTGTTCATCTTAGTAACCCAACTTCAGTTTGTTCACTTTTATCGCCTAACTTGTATTTCTATTTCACTTTGACTATCAAAAACTAACAGTTAGTCCCACATGACTAACAAAAATGCTTGAACTCAAATAAAATTAGAAGCTCAGAAATTTTTTTCCTTCAAACTATCTACCGGATAGAAAATGTTCTGTCCTATATTGTGCCGCCCGTCTTATGGCAAAATTAGGATGGGGACGAGGAACATCGTCCATCTTCGTCCCAATCCCTATAGTGTCTCGACTCCTTTTTTTTGTTACTTTTTTGCGTTTATCGATCTATGCTTAGGACTAACTGTAGGTAGGGTCATTAAATGTCACTGCTAAAGTAGTCTTCTCGTGTTTGTTGCCATTTGCAAGAAATACAAGGGCAACAAAGTCATTTGACATTAGATCCTAATATACTACTCATATATTTTCTTCGAGAAATTCTATTTGTACCGAAGATGGTATACCGAAAATATTACACCCTCTCATGTGCTCGCAGGGTTCTCATGAATAAAAAACTCTCAAACGTGTGGTCTTATTCTCTAGTGCGAGTGTAGCATTGTCCATTTTCTTCCTTCCTTGAAAAACGCGTCTATGTGACTTGTATTCTATCCCATTAACCTCTCTTATTTACGCCACCATTATTGACTCCTTCCCGAACACATACAAAAAGTTTCCAAATTACTTTCAAATCCATTTACGATTTTCCATTTCTAGGGTTTTATATCTACCCTTGTTATCCATTCTCTGATCCCCATAAAATGAACAGCTAAGATTTCTCCTATTTTCAGTCGTCACGTAAATTCTTAAAGAAAATTTTCGTTACCATTCAATGCATTTGAGTTTCAACCCATCAATGTTTGTAAACCAACCCCGGATCGATTTTTTCTGTAATTACTACAATGAAGGTTAAAATTTTGCGGTGTTCATCGCTCCCGAACAATTTCTTGGACACGTTGTCGTCTTCAGCATCATCTTCATCATCATTGTCAATGGTGGCGCCGCGGGGTTTGGTAGTGGAAACCGGAGGTCGGGTATTGGATAGGGACGAGGAGAAGAATGCGGAGTCTTCCACCGGGAAGAAGTTCAAGGCGGAGAAGTTTCCGGTTTCTAGGTGGGAGTTTGGGGCGGCTTTAGGGGTATTTTTGGTATTTTCTACCGGATTGTTGTTTATTTACCTCTCCATGCCCGCTGCCGAATATGGGATGCTCAAGCTGCCTCGTAACCTCGCAGACCTTCGCTTACTCAAGTAAGTTTTTTCCCCCCTACCGTTACATTTGGAATTATCGGATTGCATATTGTGAATTTTTTGAGGATTAGTATTTTATTACGTATGATTATTCTTGCTGAAATTGTGGTTCCTGTATTTTGAATTTCTAATAATTGTATACGGGTTGTAATGTTTAATGTTTTTGTTAATAATACAAGCCATGGTAATCTGGTTCTGGTACCTATCTTAACCAGGTCACCGTGGATATACTCTTGTAGATAAGTTATTTTTAGTTGAATTAACTTACTAGTTTTTTTTTTTAAAAAGAGAATGAAGTGATTGAATTAGATTTATGGTTGCGGGGAGAGCTAGTAGATTCAAAATTTCTTTGCGTTTTGGTTTGTTAATGGAACAGAAGTACATAATTAAAATTTTTAGATATTTTATCATGATGAAATTTCAAGCAACTCCCAAGACCTTGCCACTTGGCAATTAGTTTTCTACTTCATAGCCACCAAGAAGTTGTTAGTCTCCTTTAATATAATGAAGTTATGGCTTTAGTGGTTAGCAAGGGATTACGGGATGCAACTCTATTTGGCTCTTGATTGATTAACTTGGTTCTTCCATAGCATTGAAAATTTCACCCATTTGGCTTTCAGGGAACAGACCATAAGGCGTCGTGAGGTTATATATCTTATAGTTGATTCTTATCATTTACGTCTCTAAATGGCTAAATCCAAGTTTTTAGTCTATTAGATCGTCTGTAAGCTAAATGCAACAATGATTTTAGTTCTTTAATGACACTTAATATTCGTTTAATAAATTTGATTGTAGCTGACATCTGTCCTTTGTTTCCTGCTCCAGAGATCATCTTGCTAAATATGCTCAAGTTTACCCAGCAAAGTTCATTCTAGGTTACTGCTCAACATACATATTCATGCAGACATTTATGATTCCTGGGACAATTTTCATGTCCTTACTAGCTGGGGCACTCTTTGGTGTTAAAGGCATTTTTTTGGTTGTCTTTAATGCAACAGCTGGTGCATCATGCTGTTATTTTCTATCTAAACTTATTGGCAAGCCTATTGTTACTTGGTTATGGCCTGAAAGATTGAGATATTTCCAGGCTGAGGTACCTATTTTTATTCCATTCTTCTTCTTCATTTTGTTATAAGTTAAAACTGTCAGTTGCTACATTCCTAGATGAACATCTTATCTTTAGCACTTCACCTGTTTCAGATAGCAAAGCGGAGAGAGAAATTGATTAATTACATGCACTTTTTGAGAGTTACCCCAACATTACCAAATCTTTTTATCAATCTGGCATCACCTATTGTGGATATACCATTTCATATTTTCTTTCTGGCAACTGTTATTGGTCTTATTCCAGCGTCCTACATTACAGTTAGGGTAAGACTCTTACCTTTCATTCTCAAGTTCTTTAATCTTCTTTTTGGATATTGGTATTGCCGAAGGCAGAATTAGGGTCTAGTGTGTTCATCCCTACAATATTGTTCATATTGCCACTGCTTTTTTTTCAGGCTGGACTTGCTCTTGGAGATCTAAAATCAGTCAAAGATCTATATGATGTTAAGACCTTGGCATTGCTTTTCCTCATTGGGTCTCTTTTATTAGTTCCAACCCTTTTGAAGAGGAAACGCATATATGAATAGGATGTTGTGAGCTTCCACACATATTTATGGAGACAGAACACAAAATGATTTATCTTTTCATTGTACTTGCGTTTTATAACCAGGCCCCCGAGGGTGCAGGACCATTTTTCTACACTACTGCCAAGTGCTCAAAAAGGAATTTACTTTTGGTTGTGATTCACAAGTTTGATCGATTAATCTACTATAGCTCAAAGGCAGCAACTCAGTGTTTATTAAAATTTATGTATTTTGATTAGGTCACATCCTTGTCCTGGTTTTATCCTAAAATCCCCTGACAGAAATCTTGGGCAGCGATGAGACATGTCATGTACCAAACAATTATGTAAATATAGCATTTGATTCAAATATCAGTATAGCATCACGGAGAAGTTATTTAAGTGATATAACATGAGATCTCTTTAATGGTGATGTACCGTATTGTGAAAGCTTATACCCCTTTGCTGTTGGAAAAATATGAGAATTTGCTTTAGTTCTAACTTATATGTTGTTCTCTATGTTAATTGTACCATGCTTGAATATGACTCCTAGTTTGCTTTCCATTATGTGCTTGATTAATTTTTTCGGCTGGTTGCCTCATCCTTCAAGAATTTCCCTTGTATTAATTATATTGTTGTATGATCTTTAATGCCCTGTTTCTTGATTTAAGGTTAAGCCAAGGGTTGGTGGGGAGGTCTTAACTTTGTTCTTCAAATTAAGTAGATGGGGAGGGAAGGAATTGTCATCCCGAAAGCTAAAGTAATTAATGTAACAGAAGATAAAAAATTTGTTCTAGAATATAGATGAAACTTTCTGAGTTCCCCTAGCCAACTCGTCTTGAAGAAATAACATGGCGAGGCTATGGCATGTGCTATGCTGAATATTTATAGTCGAAAAGTTTAGTAGGTTCAATAAACATTTATACTTGTGCATTGTAGGATTGTCATTTCTATTGTTGGCTTCCATCTACAATGATGGTTTTAATGCCGATCTGAGGTGGGCTTCTTGCTTTGATGTCTTCTGGGTTTGCCTTTCAACGCTACAATGCACGACTCAGTCTTGTATTGGCTCGAATTGGTTCAAGCTGTGGTAAGCAATCCCCTTGTATTGTTATCCTAAGCTTGACTAGTGTATCTGATGTGGCAATTTAACGACCATGTCAAGTTTGTGGGCTCGAATGAAGCCAAGCGTATAGTTCTATAGGACTGGAAATAATAATTATGGTAGCGACTAGCGAGGAAAGTGCTATGGAGGGGAAGGTGGCTTTGATGGTCGACTTACGAACGAGGACAACATATCTGTTGGTGACATTTTAATGTTAGTTTGCTCTTTTCATCGTCCAAAAATTCATTTAAACTTGTACGAGGATTTAACACAAACTTACCAAAGGAGAATTGTCATGAAAGCATCTCAAGTATCCTTCATTCCAAAGGATAATTTCTCTGTGTAATCTTATCACAGTAAATTGTTTTAAGGAAATTCTTTCTTTTTCATTTAGTCCAAATTTAGGTAAAAGAACATCCTCCTTTGTCAATAACACATGAATTCCCATATGCTGAAGATCATATGCAGTAATAACTAGTACTATCAAAAACCTGTGTGATTATTGAAGTCAAAAATATTGCACCACTTGTTAATTTTCCAAACAAGACTGGAAGCCCATGTTTGGTACACATTTTGGATGCTAGCGGACAGGTGGACAATAGATAAAATTTTAGCTTTTTCTTCTTTAATGTTATTCAATACCGTCAAATCAACCAGACCAAACATGCTCAAAGAGTAAGAAGCTATACAGTAGATGGCCTCCATTTATTCATTCCCTTTGCTTTTTCCTTCCAGTGCATCTGCCAAGTTAAAATTCAAGTTGCCTCTCATGGTTCTACCCTCAACCCCAGCATTTCCCTTCCTCATCATTGTAGCAAATTCTCCATAATCTATACGGCCATCCTGCAATGGTAAGAGTTAGATAGCTATGTTAGCTTTAAGGTTTTCGAGCACTGAAATTACAGTCCGTCAATTACAGTTTAGAATACGTACATTGTCTATGTCGATATCACTAATCATGTCCTCCAGATGAACATCCCCGAGGCCAAAATCTTTGCACGCCTGTTGAAGCTCATCAATGGTTATATAACCACTTCCATCCTTGTCGAAGAATGTGAATGCAGCGAGCAAATTTTCCTCCCTTTCCATCTTATTCATATGTAAGGTTGCAGCAAGAAATTCACCATAGTCAATACTCCCGTTGTTGTCAATATCAGCCTGCAAGAAAACTCGCCATCTGTGTGTTGCATGATCATTGGGGGAAAACTATGTACTAGAATAGAGATACTAGGTATACCGCGTTCATAAGTGCCAAGATTTCTGATTCCATTAATTCAGAGCCGACTCTTTTCAGACCTTGTTTGAGTTCTTCGAACGTTATTGTCCCACTATTATCTGTATCAATCATTTTGAACAACTGTCTCAATCCACCGATTTCTTCTTCTGAAAGTCTTTCTGCTATGACCTGCATAAGGTAGTTTCTCGAAAAATGCATTATCAAAGACTGAACTGTATCAAGATCCTAAAAGTTTAGGTTCAAATTGAGTACTAGATGAGTATTTAACAGATCAAACTTGCATCGGTAAGAATGAAGAATAATCATCAGACATATAATTCTGGAAATTGAATAACTTCGTCAACCAATACGATGTAAGTAAATTAGGAAAGACGTCAAATGGCAACATACGCGCAATGCCATCTTTTTAAGTTTGTTCATGGTGCAGAACTGCTTTAGGCGTGAAAGAACTGCAGATCCCAAAGGTTTGTCTGGGGCAACTGTATCGTCCACAATCCAAGGATGACCTATTACGAAAGCCAATATTCCTTTGTTAGATAATACTTAATAAAACCAGAACGGACTTAGTTCACAAGAGAAGCAAAAGTATATTACTTACATAGGACTTCATGAGCAGATATTCGTCTTTTAGGGTCTCTATCAAGCATCTTCCCTGTAAGATCTTTTGCACTTGCTGAAATGTTTGGCCATGGTTCAGATTCAAAATCTATTTTTCCATTCAGAATCTGTCTGAAGATACCATTATCTGTCTCTACAAGTCGTAAATTTGAAAGAAGAAAAGAGATGAACAAGGGAAAATTAAAAGAAGAAACTAGTTGTTGGTTATATGAAAATGGTGAATTCGAAAGCTCACCTGCCCAAAATGGCGGAACCCCACATAATAATATGTAGAGGATAACGCCAGCACTCCATACATCACTTTCATGGCCGTAATATTTATGCAACACTTCAGGCGCGACATAGTAGGGACTTCCAACTACATCAGAAAGATATTGTCCTGGCGAGAGGTGCGAGAAGGAACATTATCATCAAATTCTCCATCAGATTATCTCGCTAATTCTCATGTCCAAATAAATTCCACAGACGCATTTAATCGACATAGTTGAACTGAGAAGTGAACAAAATGGATCAAACAGAATCCAAGAACATACCAGGTTTGAAGAAAACCGATAACCCAAAATCCGTAGCCTTAAGCTTTGCATCCTCATCAGGAGTATCGAAAAGGAAATTTTCTGGCTTGAGATCCCTATGCATTACACCAAGAGAATGACAAGCCTCGACCACCCCAACAATGGTTTTCATAAGCTGGGCAGCCTTTTTCTCGCTGTAATGCCCCTTCTGAACAATCCTATCGAAAAGCTCGCCACCTGCACATAATTCCATAACCAAATGAACAAATACATTGTCTTCATAAGTCCCTTTGATCCTCACGACATGAGGATGCTCCGACAAATGGTGCATTATTTGAATTTCCCTCCAAACATCGTCGTAATCCTCCCTGCACAAAAGCTTGCGTTTTGGGATCGATTTGCATGCGTATTCAATGCCTGTGGCCTTCTCTGTGCAAAGATAAGTCGTCCCAAATTGGCCCTGGCCTAATTTTCTCCCCAAATTGTAATGATCTCGGAGTCTCGGAGTTTGGTAAGGAAGAACTGCTGATGCAATTTTTGAGGATGATCCTGATGAATGTTTCTTCATGAGTGTAGTTAGAAGGGATCTCTCTCTATAAGCACTTTATTCTCTCTCTATCTCCAAGTACTTTTTGTTTCTTGATTTCAAGTTCGAGAAAATCTCTGTTCTGTTGTTGTTAGTCCATGAATTGGTAAGAAGTAACTAACAATTGATCTTTTGTCATACAATTTGGCGGGGTTTGTTATGGAGCTTGACTAAGTGCAATTTGCCATATGCTCTCATAATTATATTGAATAAAGTTACCACTATTAGAGTTAGTGGAATATTTTTGCACTTGGGATGGCAACATATCAGATGGAAACGAGAGGGTCGTTGGGAATCTTTGAGAGGCATGACGGAAATTAAAATATTCTTATTTATCATCTCGTTTAGTTATTTATTTTTAAATACAAATTTAATTCAAAAACATAAGAATTAAACAAAATAAAAAGATTCGGAACGAATTTTGAGATACTCGAGACAAATTATTTATATTTTTTATATGATAAATTATATCCACTAAATTTTGACAACTCGAAATTGTTGTAAGTTGTCAACATTTACGTTGTGGGACAACGAAAAGGACAAGACAACAAATCTAAACTACAGTTTCTTAATATCGAAATATTATACAAATGATGTTTAACCTTTCATCATAATCATCTTATTCAATCCTCGTACACAGTGCAAAGCAACATAGTTAAGAAAGGGTAGAGTAGTGATATCTGCAATTTAATAATCTCTCACACTTGAGTCTTTCCGGGTCCAGAATGCAGGTGGAGAGTTTGGTTGGGCACGACCTGAAGCACACCGGGTTGTTCTGCCAGAATATTCATTAATTAGTAGTCAGAACAATTAATAGTGATTCATAAGCACCAAACACTGCAATATATTCCGAGGAATAAATTATAGCCAGAAAGTATGACGAACGCTATGCATAAAGAGCTAAAATACGAAACACATTAATCAACTCGACAAAATATGTTTCGACAACTCCATTCAACTTTGTTTCACAATGAATGATCTTATAAGTTCATATGCAAGGAGGTGCTTAATTAAACAGAAATTATATCTCCTTAAAGTAGACTCGTTTCTTTAATGGTGCTAATACCAGGATTTAGCATTTTGAGATAGATAAATATGCTACATGTCACAGGGTGGAGTGTTGGGGGGGGGGGGCGCTAAACCCACAAATAACCAATGATAGAAAAGACATAATTGCTAAGGTGTTGTTTCTTCATAAGGCGCGCCTCTAAGGTCTCACTATAAACCAAAAAAACTATTAAAATGCTAAACAAGCACGATAATAAATCAGAAATAATTTCAAATTTCATGATAGAACAATTTAAAGTGTCCAAATAAATAAAAGAAAACTCTATAAGTAACAAAAGAGAAACTATTACTTTAGTTGGTGGGACGGTGAACTATCCCCAGATTGAGTCTATGAGAAATACAAGGAAATAAATACCTCAAGACATTCATCATGAAAGAGTCTTTTGAGGTGTGTCTGTGCACTCCTTCATTTTCCGAACTTACTTATTATGGTTCAAGAGTGCCCCACAAAACACTAAAATTTTGATTGACCACTTTGGAAATAGCCCACTACTGCCCGTTGAAGCGGCATCAATTGGGAATTTTTAAAACCATGCGAAAAACATAATTCTCTAGACTTATTTAATATGCTTCAAGTGTGCCCCATAAAAAACTAAGGGCCCGTTCTCTTTGCTGTTTTCAGGTAATTTTCAGTTTTTGAAAATACTGAAAACACGTTTACTTACCTATTTTCAGAAACGAATTTCCAAAAACAAGTTTAAAATTTACAAAAAAAAACGAAAAACGTCAAAAAGTCGTTTTGGCTGTTTTTAGTTAAAACCAAACCGAAACTTCATTTTTTTATTTTTGAAAACAATTTTTCAAAGTAAAAAAGAACTTATTTTCAACAATCTCAAAATAGACACTTAAAACACAAAACTCAAAATGAATTCAAAACTCAAAATTAAAAACTGAAATACGAAGAGAACAACCATTAAAATTCTCATCGACTCACTTTAGGAATAGGTGAAGAAGATACAAGGTTTTAGGCTTGACGAATCGGAAATGCTATCATAGGAAGCAACCAAAAATAAGCCCAAGTTAAATACAACTCCTTAAAAGGCCAAAAGATTCTACCAAAAGGTCGCCAAGATCTCTTTACAAACCACAATCTTAAAACTGTGATACAAGTAAACAGCATATGCACTTGTGTATGAAAACATGCCCTTTTTCAACATCCATGTGCAATGTCAATTTACGGAACCAAGAAACAATTTCATCTCTGCCCTCTTATTCCTCCAAACGTAAAACTACAATCTTTTGAAATTTTTGAAGTACCAAAATGTAACAGATACGAGCGTGCTTTACTCTTTTATGATTTCTAGATGCACCTTGGCCTCCAGCCAGACCAAGTGAGCTAAAATGATTCATTTGCATCAGGCCATATCAATGTATAAATTTCATCTACAATGTGACACAGAAGGAACACTGATATATTATGTGACAAGATCTAGAATCTCCAAATTTCTTTTCAAGGAAACGGAGAGCTGAAAGAAAAAAAGAAAGAAATGCGAAGGACATCACATTTCCATGGAAAACAAGTTTGGAAACACAATCAACCAATCACGTTTTGATGGAAAATTGAATTTTTATCTACTTTGACAAGAGTAGAAATCTGACTGAAATAGAGTCCATTCTCCTTTTTTTCTCTTCCCATTTACTTCTCTAAATCCAAGGCCCTAACAATGTCTAAAGTTGGAGTTTTCCACCCTGGTAAAGGTACAAATGCTACGACATTTACTATTAAGATTTATGCTTCAAAAGAAATGAGGAACTAAGCATATAAATTTACAATGTTGAAACTCCATATAGCATTAATACTACCCGTAATGGCAAATATAATTGTTAGCACGGCACTCAAACAAATGAGGGGTCAACAAGTGAGAGTTAGCCTATAGAGTTTAGCACAAAGAAATTATCTTTTATTAACAACACGCTTGTACAATTTGATTTTATAGCATATACATAAAACACCACTCGCTAATAAATTATTTACATAATTTGTCCAATCCTCAACCAATGAGCACTCTAGTGCCACTAGAACTCGCTCATCTTTAATTTTCTTCAACTCTATCATGCATACAATAAGTCGGTGACATAACCGACTTTGCCTTGTAGAGAAATCTATGCAGCCATACAAAATTACCTACTTGGAATGTACCGGATTCTGTTTGTCTTCAACAAGAAAAATCTAGAAATAATCAAACTTATAAAACAAGAAAGATGAATGGAGGAAGACCCAATAGGTTCTAGAACTTTCACGTCGGTGTTGCATCTTCTACTCTCCCCTTTAGCACCAACTCTTTGGTTTAGCTCCTCTCTTTTAATCATTCCTCAAGAGTTTTTGAAGACTGTGTTGCAAATGTGTCTCATGCTTTCTTTGACGTGTATTCGTCTTTTATGTATTACAATAACTCTTCCTCGACAACATTGTTGTATTCATAGCAAACATACCCTTAACTAATTCAATTTTCTATTTCTTCATAGCATCAGAGTCCTTTGGAAGTGTCATGTCAATACTGCCAACTACATCCCATAAGTCTTGCCTTTGGATACCGTGTGGTGTATTTTTTATTGGTGAGCTTCTTAATTCCACCTACCACTTGTAGGTCGCTCATTGTGACTTAAATAACCTCATCGTTACCCATCAAGCTTTATCGAAGCTTCACAATCTCAATTTCTTCACAATCTTCAGAAGCTCAAAAAAACCTTCCCTCAACCACCTTGCTCTAATACCAAATTGTAGAGTTTAGCACAAAGAAATTCTCTTTTATCAACAACCCACCTGTACAATTTGATTATATAGCATATATACAAATCACCACTCACTTATATCTTATTTACACAATGGAACTATCCTCACCCAATGAGCACTCTACTGCTACTAGCATTCACTTATCTCTCCAAATCACTCTCAATTCTCTCATGCATACAATGAGCACTAACCTTGTATATTTTCTCAACAAAATATATTATGGAATAGTATTTTGAAAGAAAATGTGTGGTTAAGAAATAAGGAAAAGTTTTGAGTTTATGTGTAATATTATTTTATTGAAAAATGTGGTTAAAAATAAGAGAGAAAAAAATGTATTTTGGAAATAATGGGGGCCAAATGGCATAGTGTTCTAAAGTCGGTGAAATAAGCGACTTTGCCATCTAGAGAAATCAAAATAGCAATACAATATTATCTACTTGGAATGCTCCAGATTCTGTTTGGCTTCAACGAGAAAAATCCAGAAATAATCAAACTTATAAAACAAGAAATATAAATGGAGGAACACCCAGAAGGTTCAAAACTTCCATGTCGGTGCTGCATCTTCATAGCCCCCCAAGAACTCATGCTATCAATGCATTTCATGTTGGAATACCATTCAAAACATGAAGGTCGTAATATTAAAGTCTGATTCATCAAAGTCATGCAGAATTGAAACCAAAAAGAGATCAAAATTCAGAAGCAAATAAAACATAAATTTTCTAGGTTAGTAAACTGAAACAAAAAAGAAAAGCAAAACTTACTCAAAAGTTGAGAGACCTGGTCTGGGGTCAGCTTAGCAGAGAAGCCACTTGCAGCATGCTTGTAACTATACACCAGAGCCTCCTTTGCAGCATCCTCACTTTTTAAGAACCCCATCAAAATTCAAACAAACCCCATTAAAACCCATAAATTCATAGTACTATGCAGTCAATTTCATTCCAATCAATTCCATAACAGCCACAGACTGCGTCTATATTGAATAGTGGAAATTACACCCATCAAGTATTTTAAGCTTTTCATTTCAAAATTAAGATTTACAAGTTTTTTTTTTTTTTAAATCAGATGATAATTAAAATTTTAAATATTAATAATTATATTATAAATTAATTTATATACTCAAACCCCACCCCATTCAAACCCTAATCATTTTCTCCCTCACCTTCTTCCTCTCCCTTTTCTCTTCCTGACCCATCTCTCTCTACCCTCCCCTCACAAAAGGACCGCCACCGCCGGAGACCATCTCACCTTTTGTGGGGAAGAGATGTTTTGAAATTGGTAGTGACACTTTGGTGGCCGGAGGAGGAGTTGGGCTAGAAGTCGGCGGAGGTAACGCGGCGGTTACCCCCACTGCATTCACCCACCGGAAGCTATAGCGACTCCATCCATCCACCGGAAGCCGCAGCGCCACTGCAAGAACCGTGCACATAGACGCTCGACGCTGTGAGCATCATTGCAGGACGAGCGGTGGAGCTTGCAGAGGTAGGTGCCCGTCAGGTGGCGGCATCAAGGCTTTTTGGCGTAGTAGTTGATGCAGGTTGAGGCAAAAATCAGCAATGAGAAGAAACGGAGGTGTGTTGCAGTAATGGGTACTATGGCCAATGATATTGGATCTGTAATTTTGGATTTGATTTTTGGATCTAATTTTTTGTTGTGTTTAGGTGAAGGTGATCGTGATTTTGGCTACGGTGGTGAGGTTGTGGTGATATTGGCAGTGCTCGTGAGGTCGTGGCGATAGTGCAATAGTTGTGGTTGGGCGGTGGTGGCGACGGTTTTGTTGGATATTGTTGAGGGTGGTTGTGGTGGTGATTTTGAAGTTGAAAATGGTAGTTGGTGGTGATGGTGCCATGGTGGATTGGAGTAGGTAATGGAATTAAAAGGGTTTGTGACCAATTATTTAAGATTGTGACCATTAATTTGGGTATCATGTGACTAAAATATGTGTGACCGATAAATTGTGATCAATAAATAATATGTGACCTAAAAATTTGAATTATGACTTATATAATTTGTGATTTATGATCTATAATTTTTTTTTTTTNTTTTTTTTTTTTTTTTTGTTTGTGACGATAAATAATGTGTCAATTAATTCAAGAATTTGTGACCAAATTGTATAGAATCGTGACCTTAATATATTTAATTGTGACTTATAATTTTTTTTAATGTGTGACTAATGAATAAATTATGATCTATAAAATTCTAATTCGTGATCCAAAAATAATTTGTGACCAATTAATTCAATAATTTGTGACCAATAGTAGAGAATTGTGACCTTAATATATTTAATTAATATAATTTATTTTTAATTAATTATTTCATAAATAAAATTTTAATTAATATCTGATTTTTGAAATAATAAACTTTGTTTCTTAATTTTGAAATATGTCAAATTTAATCTCTTAGGGGGTGTTTGATGGATATTGTTGAGGAAATAATATATTTTAAATAGTGATATGATGGAAAATATGTGATTAAAAAGTAAGAAAAAGTTATTGATATATTGATGGAAAATATTATTTTATTGAATAATGTGTGATTGAAAATAAGTTTTGAAAAAATTTATTGTGAAAGAATGTTTGTCAAACGGAGGCATATATTCGAAATTTTTCTTGTTGAATATTGACTTCCATCTCGAAAGGTCCACTAGCCTAAGCCAAGGCTGGCCCTAAGCCGAAGCCAAATAGGCAATAGCTTAGGCCTCACATTTAATGGGGGCCTCTTAATGAAAACCATGGTAAAATCCTAATTAAATTATTATAATTTCTAATAGATGGAACAATTAAAAATTTATTTACAATAAATTTTTTGTTGATTCTAACATAATTCGATCTTATCCAAAATAACTCTCTCTCCAATTTAATATGCGTGATTAATTACAAGCTATCAAATGAGTCAAATATTATTATATAATTATATGAGTTAATTTGGAAAGCAATATTATACATTCAGTAGTTTACTTTAGCCCTTATATTTTGGAGAATGTACGGTTACAAAGTAAGAGGAGTTTTGAGTTTACATGTACTATTATTTTATTGGATAATGTGTGGTTAATATGAAGAAAGAGAAAAATGAATTATAATTTTAATAATGGCCAAACAGGGACTTAATGAGTTATAACTTGAATTTGATTTATCCAAATAACTTTTTTACGAGTCCATAATGTGCCATTTATTATGCGTTTTGGAATGAGTTCAATATTGATAGGGTAATTTTCAATCCTCCAATAAGTCTCTATTACGAGATAACCTTTTCACGAATCCACAATGCGCTATTTATTATGCCCTAGTCTATCGAGCTATCGAGGAAATTTTTTTACTATATCTTTGAATTGCACCAAGTTTTTGTTTAAAGTGTAAATATATTATTTACTTAAATATTTAAGTATTTTACGGTTGTAAAAAAATTTTGCATTTAAGGGTCTCATAATAGTCGCACAGGACCTTAAAATTTTGAGGGCCAGGCTTGGCCTAAGCCCTTAAATGTTGATTATTGTCAAATGGTATATGGTGACTTGTTTGATAGCACCGATCTTGAAATTCCACTACATGTTTGAACTTTACAATTGAATTGCTCATTTAAGCGTTCTGGGCTCTCCTACCCTACTTAAGTTTTCGGTTTCAAGTGAAGAATTCAACCTTTATCTCAAACAAATGTTGATAATCGTTTTCATATAGGATTTTACCCTTAACTGTCAGTGATAAACGTTGAGGGGACTAAGTCCTAATTCCAATTAAGCAAGAAAATTACAGTGATCGAAGTGCAGGTTTTCACTAACAAAATAAGGGGGAAAAAAAGAAGATGAACCTGCCAAGAACAGAGGTTAGGGTCTTGATATGGTAGGCTTCTGGCTCTTCACCTTCGGGTCTTTCTGTGTAGACTATATGAACTTTTGCTCCAGATGATGACGAATCGACGGCCATTGTTGAGGTTCGCCTGAATTCCTTGTACCTTTTTTTATGGATAATGATGGGATTTTAAAGGGCTTTTTCGATTATAGGGTAATTCTAATGCTGCTTGTTGGGCTTTATGCCTTAATGACAAAGGTTTTTACTTGACAAAATTGAATTCATCGAAAATTCTTGTTTTGTTTCTGAGGAATTTGCATGCTAGGTTTTCCAGCTTTAGCTTAAGTTGCATTTCCCTCTTCAGACTTCTATATTTTGACATTTTCATTTTTAAACTTCTATTGATTAAGCAAATATATCCTTAATGGACAGCTTGAATAAATAGTACGACAGTTTTGTCAAATTTGACATGCTTAACCCATGTTTGACTACCATTATTAGAGTAAAACAGAGTTTTGAATAGTGATTTTTTTAAAGAATATGTGATTAAAAAGTAAGAAAAAATTTTAAATTTACGTACAGAATATTTTATTGTATGAATGTGTGGCTGAAAATGAATATATAGAAAATGAATTTTGAAATGATAATTGTCAAATAAGGGCTTAGTCATATTACAATGATGTGATTCGTTTTTTGCGATTTTTTTGTGCAATCCTATTGTCGACACCATCTGTTGTTAAATTAAACTTGCAATTCATATCCTATGATGACCAACAGTTCATCATAGGATAGTGAAAATAGATATGCGTGGAAAATTCACAAGGGTAATTAGCACATAATGTCCCCACCTTTCATTGTCATTGTGGAAAACGTCCATACCTTTCATTTTTTGGCATTTTCACCCATATTTCCACATTTCATTGCACAAAATGTCATTTTCATCTATTTTCTCAATTAAAATTATGAAATGACCAATATACACTTCTCTTTAAATAAAACAAAAAGAAAAAGAAAAAATTAATTGCAATCACAGTCCCAATTTTTTTTAAAAAGTCCAAATTAGTTACAAATAAATTATTAAAATGGTAATTGGCACATAATGTCCCTACATTTCCCTATTATTGCAAAAAAGTCCATACCTTTGATTTTTTTGCCATTCCACCATTAATTACATAATTAATTGCACAAACCTTTATTTCTATCCATTTTCAACCAATTTCTCAATAAAAAGCTGTGAAATAACTAATATACTATCATATTTAAATAAATAAACATAATTTTTTAATTTCTAATTCTTTAATAATTTATTTTGGACTCGTTTGCACTTTTTAAATTTTTTTAAATTTTTAAATGAATTTAATCGGGACTCGTCTACACTTTTTTAAAAAAAATTATTTTTTTAAAAAATTAATGTGGACTTATTTGTACTTTTTAAAAAATTTGAGACTACGATTGCAATTAATTCTTTAGATTTTATTTAAATAGAGTGGTATATTCATCATTTCACAGCTTTTTTATTGAGAAATTGAATGAAAATGGATAGAAATATTGGTTTGTGAAATTAAATATGTAACTAATGGTGAAATGGCAATATGGTTTGTGCAATTAAATATGTAACTAATGGTGAAATGGCAAAAAAAAAAAAGGTAGTGATGTTTTTTGCAATAAGATGGAAAATTATGGACATTATGTGCTAATTACCCATTTAATAATTTATTTGTGACTTATTTGGACTTTTTTTAAAAAAAAATTGGGACTGTTTTTGCAATTAGTTTTTTCTTTTTCTTTTTGTCTTATTTAAAGAGAATTGTATATTTGTCATTTCATAATTTTTAATTGAGAAAATTGGTGAAAATGACCTTTTGCGCAATGAAAGGTTGAAATAACGGTGAAAATGCCAAAAAATGAAAGATATGGACGTTTTCCACAATAATAATGAAAGGTGGAGACATTATGTGCTAATTACCAAATTCACAAATTCAAAAGATAAGTCGCATTAACGTCGCTAGTGATTTCCTACACTCCCTCCATATATGAAAGCTAGGTGTTAATAGTTGCAAGCCAGTGAACGATGTGCATTGAAAGAACTATCCATATAACCAATAAATCGCACCATGGGAAAAGATTAACATGCAAAAAAAACTTATCCTTTGTGTTGTCTACTTCTGTCTAGCATCATATACCATTCATGTACTTGTAAGAAACAATGATATGTAGATGAATGAGAAATTCAAATCACTAATCTCGGGAAAGCTGCTTGAATTCTTTTTGGGATTGTATACTACAAATAGTTGTGCTATACAACCAGTCAATGACAAAAAATTTTTCCAAACAACACTTGATAGTTTTTTTATTAGAAATTAGAAAAACAAATAATAATAATAAGACAAACACTCAAATCAGGGGCAGCCATATCACCCCTTTTTTTTTTCCTGTCCAAGCAGCATTTTTCATACTACAAAACCTGATGTAGTAGACCCCATCTGGTAGTATGTACAACGGTGTCATATAGATAAATTTCAAGCATTTCGAGGGATCATCAATGAAAGAAGAGAAATGCTACTTGTATAGGTCGTTTTAACCCATGAGTTTACAGAATGCTGATTTGGCAAGATTTCACGCCATTTTAGACAAAAGAAAAATGTTAAACCAGTCAATGAAATCTTGCCAGCTCAATACCTATAACCCCATTTGTTAAAAAAATCAGTACAAGATGCATTTTTGTATGAAAGAAATGGTGACTACTTTACTCCAAGAATGTTTAATCCCATCTTCGAAACCCACACATCCGCATGAGTTCCTCCATAATTGTAAAGCGTGCAAAAGCATTCTCCTTCAACTCCATATGTCGAGTTATTTTAACCTATTTCGTGATTTTGGTTCTCCTACCATCCCATGTGTCTCGATCACTGCATCAAGAGAAGCAATACACGAAGAAGCTCACCAACCAATGGAGCTTCCCATTTTCAAATATGCCCGAAGAAACATGGTACCCTTAAAAAAGAAAATCTTCAACCCTCCTCCAAGAATCAGTCTTCAAACTAAAAACATAAACCTCATGCCCACCCAAATTTCTGAAAATGCTTTAATCTTTGTTAGAATATGATGCCATTTAT